>CANNZV010003939.1:51712-122009 GCA_947561585.1 Caprella mutica | reverse complement strand
GGTGTTAGTGGAGAGAAGCAAATCATCAACATAGAATGATGATTTTATCTTAGAGGCTACTGTTTTATTTTTGATATGTGTGAAACATTTCTGGAGAGCATAATTTGCGCACGAGGGACTAGACTTTGCTCCGAATACGTGTACCCTTAGTCTAAATATTACCGGTTCACTAAATATATCGTCATTCCTATACCAGTAAAATCTAAGAAAATTCGAGTCTACAGGTGGAACTTTAACACAATAGAACATTTTTTCAATGTCTGCAGATATTGCTATGTTGCCCTCCCTAAAACGATGCAAAACACCCACCATATTGTTGACAAGGTCAGGACCTTGTAAAAGCTTATCATTCAATGATACTCCGGCACATTTAGATGAGCAGTTAAACACGACTCTCAGTTTTCCTTTCTGTTTGTGGCGGATTCCATGATGTGGCAAATACCACGACTTCCCAACTGGAGTTTCAACTTCGTTAGCGGGTACCTCCTCTGCAAAACTCCTTTCCCTCATCTCTTTCATGAAGGCACAGTAATCTTCATGAAGCTGCTTGTTATTCTTTAATTTTTTTGTCAAATTTGACAATTGTGCCAAAGATTGCATTTCGTTGTTGGGCATCGAAACGTCTTCTTCCTTGAAAGGTAATGGAATTTCATATGAATTTGAATCCAAACGTTTTATTCCATTAGAAACGATACTCTCCCATCTCTGATCATCAAGAGATAATTTCAGATCACTATATTCGTCTTCAAAATCTCTTGAATAGTATTCCTCTATCAAATTACCGAGGGAATCTTCAACTGCGTTTATTTTGAAGCAGTGGTGGTCTCCAAGACCAGGGATTGGTCCGTTGAACGCCCACCCAAATAGATGTCTTGATGCATACGGACCGTTCTTAGTAGTCTCCACAATTTCCAGTGGTTTAACAATATGAGGCATATTCATACCAACTAACATACCTATATTCTCATTCACAAATTTAAAAGGTAGATTTTTAAGTTTTGAGAACGGGTTCAGATCACCTTCACTGATTAAAGTAGATTGTTTGAAAGGCCACTCTTTCTTAGCATAAAGCTTGGGTATTACAAAAGTGTCATTTGAAAATAGAGAAACAATTTCAATATCTTCGACAACTTTTACAGGTATCTTACTATTGTTTTTATCCATCGTTGTTAAAGAGAGGTAATGTGATTTGCCCTCTACATTAAGCCTTTGAAGAAGATTCTCGTCCATGTAACATCCAGTTGCGTAATTATCCATAGCCATGTTTGTAATTACGAAGCTAGACTGTCCTCTCTTGCGTATACCGACTGGTACGTAGGGACAAGTAACTCTATTACTTGTCACGAAGGAAGATTGTAGGGCTTGCTCTTCGGTCTCTAGACATTCAGAGTTGACCGGTTTAGCAGTGTAGTTTCGATTCTCGTTTGAAGTTTCCTTATGGAGAGACGTTGGATGATTTTTATCACATTTTCTACACGATAACCTTGCTGGACAGTTCTTGGATATATGATCGGGTAACAGACAACCGAAACACAATTTATGTTTTTTAATAAAATTCTCCCTTTCTATCAGAGGCTTCTTAGCGTAAAAGAAACAGTGATCTAAGTCATGATTATTTTTTGCGCAACATATGCATTGTTGCCTTTTGTCACTTTGGTCGGTTGCACTGGTAGAATAAACATGTGAGCTCAATCCGGAATCTTTCGCATATTTAGGCTTCCCTTTTAAAGGGTTTGTATCAGTTATATCACCAAAGAGAGGGATTTTTAAGGCATCTGCCTCATTTTGTATGAAGTGAACGAACTTTGCAAATGTAAGCGGTTCACTTCTCCTTGTGAGTTCCATGACTTTACCTCTGAATTGTCTTCTCATATTGTATGGGAGTTTATCAGACATTTTTTTGATCTCCTTCCAACCGTTAAGAGCATTTAAGTGAGCGTTGTTAGGTAGCATATTCAGACAGCTCAATAGAAAAATGGAGAATTCTTCGAGAGATTTCGAGTCCTCAGACTTAATTGCAGGCCATCTGTCTAATTTTTCCAGGTATTTCTGAGCGAGAATAATGTCGTTCCCGTAATGCTTCTCTAACACACTCCTAGCATCTTCGTAGCTCTTCTGTAGGTCCAATGACAGGCAGCTTTGCACTAGTTCATGCGGATGTCCTCTCGTGTAACGTTGCAGGCAATAGTAGTTATCTGAACAGTGTGGATTATATCGAACTACGGTATGTTCAAAGGAAATTATGAATGCTCGGTAACGAGTGACGTCACCTTCGAACACTTCTGGTTCGTTTCTCGGTAATTGATATACCATGGGAACGGTGATGGGGGGAGCTGAATTTGAGGCAGCTGGAGTGGGGGGAAGGGAAGTGGGGGGAAGGGAAGTGGGGGGAAGGGAAGTGGGGGGAATGGAAGTGGGGGGAAGGGAAATGGGGGGAGGGGAAGTGGGGGGAAGTGAAGTGGGGGGAGGGGAAGTGGGGGGAAGCGGAATGGGGGGAAGCGAATTGGAGGGTTTTTCTTGGTTTGAAGTTAGTATATCACTCAGGGCTCTATTCATAGCTTCAATTTCTTCAGATTCGTGCTTCAGCTTCATTGCCTCTTGCTTTCTTTTATATTTCAGGTTAGATCTCTCAGTCTCTGATTGTAGTCTCAGTCTTTCCTCCAGTGCTAATTCCTCCAACAGCAACTCCTCCTCAACTTGCTTCTGTCGCAATTCCACTTTTGCCTTTCTTTCCATCAGTTTCATTCTGACGGATGACGTCGTGCTAGAATTTCGAGATACTTGTGAAACACTATCACTGGGGCTAAGTAAATGCTCTTCTTTCTTCTGTAACAGCCATTCTTCTACGTTAGTAACAAAAGTCGTTGCATTGTTCAGGTGTTCTTTTTTCCAAATCTGGAAGTCATTCAAATCATCGGGTTTTATATTTTCTCTGTCTTCTTCTGCTTGGCAAAACTGATCAAAAACATTTATCTTCTCTCTCATTTGACACACTAGAGTCGCAACGAATTTCAGATTTTCCTTAGTTTCTGTATCCATGTATTTAGAAATTTCGTTAGCCTTTCGAGTCATGGCTCCAAGTCTTCCCGTAGGGTAGTTTATAAATGTTTCTTCAGAAGTCTGAATTTCCGCATCGGCTGAATTAACTTTTCCTTCCATATTGAAGGAATCTGTTCTCATAACGGATTTTGGTTTTATTGTCTCAGCCATTTGAGAATATTAGGGTGACCTCAAATTAGGTACTGTAAACTGGCTCATGAAATTTGCGCAGATTAAGGTTTCAGTCACCCTACATAGTTAAGCTGTTGATGTGCCTTCAATTTAGTGTTCATTTGCTTTTAGGTTTTACGCGTTGTGAAGGAGAATTGAAATGCATAGTCTATTGTAGTTATTGATGGAGGGAAATTACAACGGTACCTGTAACCAGATACAAGAAAACGAATGATACAATTTGCTAATGAAATGGATTATGAATAAAATATATATAGTAGTAACTGCAAATAGTAAATAAATGAATAAAGTACAAAGGACTTTAGAGGAGAAAAATAGGAAAGGATATTTTAAAGGAAAAGATAGCTAGAAGGAATGGGCAGTAGTTTTTAAAGTCTAAATCAAGAAATTTAATTGTAAAAGAGAATAAAGATTTAGAGAAATGAAAGTTTATATCAATGGGGAATCTAGCACTAGAAGTAGAAACTAAATTGGTAGGTATTTTAATAGGGAAACAAAATAGGATTTGCCTTATTAACAAGATATATATAAATAATGAAAACACTGCATTAAAATATTATAGGGACAAAATTCGCTTACCTAATTTTTGGGAACACTAACGAGTAGGCACAAATTTTTAATAAGGTGTTACACCCTTGACAGCTAGGTCAAAACTGCCTAAAACGGTGTACAATTTTAAAGAAATAATGGTATAAATTGACTATTGGTAGATAGATGTAGATGGCGCTATAAAATGCAAGATATATGAAATTAATTATTACATTAGTATGGATTTAATCAACACCGATTACATTGACCATAATAAATTTGGGACTTATTTTTTAGTAGAATATTCAGAATTGATAAATTAATAAATTTCACGATTAAAATTTTATGAAATTTAGGATTAAAAGTTTATGAAATTTACGATTAGAATTTTATTAAATTTATGATTAAAATTTTATGAAATTTACGATTAAAATTTTATGAAATTTATGATTAAAAGTTTATGAAATTTATGATTAAAATTTTATGAAATTTAGAAATAATAATTAATGAAATTTGGAATTAAAAATGTAAGCAATAATATCAGGTTTACATTTTCATAAGATTAAAGGGTAATTTTTTTATGAAATTCTGAATAAACAATTTAGTTAAATTCAAAATTAAAAGTTTCATTTTACAATTGTGAAGATGTCTATGATAAAAATAGAGAAGAAATTTCGCACACTTCCGCAATTGACTTCTTCATTCTGCTCAAAATATATTCTTTTAAATATTAACCTAGCCTGATGAGAAATCACTTGATGGAAAATTATTATTTAATAATAATACAAAATCTGCAATAGGAATTATATCCCTAAATCTTAAAACTTAAATAACACTAAAATATCTGAGTGTGTACAATGGTACATATAAATACATAGGTACATCATCACAGTGACTCTTTTCTTTATTAGTACATAGGTACCAACAAAGAAAAGTGTATCAGCAAAATTTGTCAGATCAAAGTTTTCTAATTTTCTATCATTTTCAAATCTTAAATATTTATCATCCTGTAACCAGACCAATTATAAAATATCTACAAACATTAAAATTAGTATGTTTATATCTGCAAATGTGAAATTTGTAAGCCGCCAAAAATCATATTTTGACTGACTCAGAGATTTCAATTGGTGAATTATATTAATATGCTAACACCTGGATTGACTATCGTGATTATTTACAGTTTAAGGATGCAAAACCTGATTTCATTTCTTAGTTTAATTACATCATTTTAAAGATTTATAGTAACCGGAATGTTCAAATCATTCGGTCACTCTTTCCTTTGACTGTAGCCACTCTACAAAACTGTCAAAGAACAACAAATGGTCAGTGCGACTGATTGTGAGGTTAGTTCTTTAATAGGTACTTTGCCTCGCTAAGGGTAGCGCGTATTTGTCATCGAGCAGAATGGGCGGGAGGCAAGGCTTGAGTTATCGGCCCATTGGACACAGAGAGCCTATTAGTTACTTTGAAGCTTCGCATCTAACTTTTAACGTGTAGAGTAGAGTGAGACAATTCTATGAAGTTATACTATAACAATCTACGAGCAAATTGCTTAAAATTATTTAAATGGCGGAGATATTTTGGTGTGAAGATTACAGATCAGCTTTTAAATTCTTTCATAATAAAAGTCATGAATAGCAAAATAATTCGTCTGTACAAGAATGAGCAAATAAAATTCCACTAGGAATGAACTCTTACGGTGAAGAACATTCATATCCAATGGTAAACAGAAGGTGATACAGTGTCCATACCTACTTCTATCAGTGACTTTGACGTGAAAATGACACCAATGGTACACAGAAGGTGATACAGTGTCCATACCTACTTCTATCAGTGACTTTGACGTGAAAATGACACCAATGGTACACAGAAGGTGATACAGTGTCCATACCTACTTCTACCAGTGACTCTAACGTCAAAATGACACCAATGGTACACAGAAGGTGATACAGTGTCCATACCTACTTCTATCAGTGACTTTGACGTGAAAATGACACCAATGGTACACAGAAGTTGATACAGTGTCCATACCTACTTCTACTAGTGACTGTGACGTCAAAATGACACCAATGGTACACAGAAGGTGATACAGTGTCCATACCTACTTTACTAACTACACTGACGTCAAAATGACACCAATAATACACTCATTTCATAAGAGTTAGAACATTTTTAGGTTTTAGTAAATAGTAAAAAGTGAATAGCAATACCTATATATATTTATAACACCACGTTAACATATTTGCCTGATAAACTGTCAATGGCTAAGTAAATCCCCTTGAAAAATATGTAAAAGGCTTTTAAAAGTAGGATATGACAGGTTAATCTTCTAAGGCCCTACCATAACTTTCTCTCTCAATCTTCTATGGCCCTACCATAACTTTTACTCTCAATCTTCTATGGCCCCACCAAAACTTTCTCTCTCAATCTTCTATGGCCCTACCATAACTTTCTCTCTCAATCTTCTATGGCCCTACCATAACTTTTTCTCTCAATCTTCTTTGGCCCCACCATAACTTTCTCTCTCCATCTTCTATGGCTCCACCATAACTTTCTCTCTCAATCTTATATGGCCCCACCTTAACTCTCTCTCAATATTCTATGCCTCCACAATAACTTTCTCTAATAGTTTGCAGTCCTCCTAATACCAATAAATTAAGATGCGTAGATTAAGTCACTCTCTATACATTGACATCGCGTTATTCAAAGTCTACGTGTGGAGTCCCTATGATAAATCACGCCATTATGTTCTCAGCAGCGACAGCGAGAGGAGGTGCGTAGAGCGTGATGTGATAATGGATACATTACCTAATCTGTAGCGTATAATTAAGATATTAATCTTTACATCAGCTTTTACTTTCTCAGGTGTTAAGTTATTGTGATTTGGAATAGGTTATTGAAATGGCAAATTTAACGCAGGATAGTAATGGTTTAACAATGATTGTTAATTTGCATATTACAAGGATTGTTAACTGAAATTTATAACATAGGTTTCAAATTTATAGTGATTGTGTGAAGTACATTAGGGTTAGTAGTGGTAACTGTTTTCAGAACGTTTAGAGGCCCCACCTAACTATCTGATGGTGCTAGGTAATTTGATCCCCGGTAATTTGATCCCCGATATTTAATTCTTGAACGTTATTTAATTTCTGGACTTATATTATGTTTAATTAATCAAATACTTGATTATTCTGTCAATATCATGTGACTATGCTACAAGCTATGATTATGTATGATTAATTTATGATGGTTTGAACACGGCCTCTGCAACTTTCTATTTCACACCTGCAATATGTAACAGACTCATCTACGTTTGTTTTTTGTTTTAGATAAATATAGTTTATTTCATGTACTAGTTTATCTCCTCCACTAATACGAAATATTTTGAAAGCGATAAACTTATGAAATAGTCCTAAAATCTTGTAGCATAGTTACACAATATTGGGGAATAGTTAATTATGTATTTAATTAATCAAATATAATAACATCCAAGAAATAAATATTGGGGATCAAATTACCGGGGATCAAATTACCGGGGATCAAATTACCGGGGATCAAATTACCAGAGATCAAATTACCAGAGATCAAATTACCAGGGATCAAATTACCAGAGGTCAAATTACCAGAGATCAAATTACCAGGGATCAAATTACCAGAGGTCAAATTTCCAGAGATCAAATTACCACAGGTCAAATAATTACCAGAGGTCAAATTACCAGAGATCAAATTACCAGGGATCAAATTACCAGAGATCAAATTACCAGAGATCAAATTACCAGAGATCAAATTACCAGAGATCAAATTACCAGAGGTCAAATAATTACCAGAGGTCAAATTACCAGAGATCAAATTACCAGGGATCAAATTACCAGAGGTCAAATTACCAGAGATCAAATTACCAGAGGTCAAATAATTACCAGAGGTCAAATTACCAGAGATCAAATTACCAGGGATCAAATTACCAGGGATCAAATTACCAGAGATCAAATTACCAGAGATCAAATTACCAGAGATCAAATTACCAGAGATCAAATTACCAGAGATCAAATTACCAGAGATCAAATTACCAGAGATCAAATTACCAGAGATCAAATTACCAGAGATCAAATTACCAGAGATCAAATTACCAGAGATCAAATTACCAGAGATCAAATTACCAGAGATCAAATTACCAGAGATCAAATTACTGGGGGTCAAATTACCAGTGATCAAATTACCAGGGATCAAATTACCGGGGATCAAATAATCAGTCACGCTATCAGACATGATAATGTAGTATTTTATCTTGAAGTTTGTAGACTAGTTAGTTAAATCTGAGATTACTTTAAGATTTTATAAAGAAAGTGAAAAACCGATGGTATAAGTTACGTTATTCTGACTGTTACGCAGTTTCGTACATTAGTTACTTATAATATAAATATACTGACAGTTTGGTAGAACGTGTCACAGTGCACGTTCTTATCTAGTAAGACGTTCTAGTAAGACGTTCTTAGTGCACGTTCTTATCTAGTGCAAAAACATTTAAAATTTAACAAAAATATTTTGTATTATTTATTAACATATTATAAAATATATTAATATAGATTTTCTTCTTTAAAAAATAAGTGTTAAAATTAATAAACCTAATATACTTTACTAATCAATATAAAGTTGTAACCAATTCTTAATTATATCCAAATTAACATTCCTTGTTATATCTAAATTAACATTCTTAGCTATATCCAAATTAACATTCCTTGTTATGTCTAAATTAACATTCTTAGCTATATCCAAATTAACATTCCTAGTTAATTATTAACATCCTATGCTATGTTTACCATTTCAATAACCTGCTACAAGTTTCAATCAATCCCTTAATAATTATAATAATTGTAGCTAATCATTATTTGCGTACGTAGACGGAGCTTCTTCGCGTGACCCGTATCGAATGAACCGTCCCAGCGTACACGTTCTACCTAGCGTACAGATATCCTACTGGAAGCTGCGCAAAAAATAGATTGGTTGCTTCTTATTAGTAGGTAGTCACGAACTGACTATGTACCCACAGAGAAAAGTGTGGCAGCAATGGTGCCAATTAAACTATAATCTGATCATGTTAAACTACTTAAAATACACATTGATCAAAAGTTATATGTTGGCACTAATTCTGTACGACCGAATTAAGTTTTCTTTGAATGATTTTAACGACATTTATTTTGGTGTAGGTAGCATCAATATATTCAAAAACCTTATAGATATTGAAACAGAGGAACTAACAAACTGATGATTAACCAAGAAGATAGAATAACCAATTGAAATGTTAACTTAAATATATTTTTCTGATACGATCCAAAACCAACCATATCTTAAGGCAGGCAATATAATTAATGGCAATGGATAAAACTAATTGATATAACAAAAAACACATTGTTTATAAAGGGCCGTACACACGTAGGGTTTTTTAAGTATTTCCACCAGACTTTTTGCTAAGCTCCTCCTACTTTTTCCACGAGAATAGAAGAAAAAACGATATAATAATTATTATTTATTTCAGTTGGTATCCATGATACCTGCAGGTATCATGGATACCAATTGAAATAAATAATAATTTTATCGTTTTTCTTATAGGTATTCTTGTGGAAAAAGTAGGAGGAACTTGGCAAATAGTTTGGTGGAAAGACTTAAAAAACCCAACGTGTGTACGGCCTTTTAAACTCTTTACGATATATACAAAATGTTTGAACTTGTTATAATTATAACATTCTTCAATATATTTTAACATGTTTAAATTCAATTTCTAAACGATATTTTTAATTCCCAAATTTATTTGAAACTGTATTTCCCTCACATTGGAACTAAGGAACCGGAATTAACTCTCAATGAAATTTTACAGTATTTAAAAAAAGTATCGCTTAATACAAAAAAAAAAAAGAGTCTCATCTAATTTAAAACTAACTAATTAGGAATTTGCTTAAACAACAAATATAGAGGTGTAATATAATAGGGAACTCAATCATACTATATATCAAACCAAAAACTTCAAATTATTTAAAGAAATTACTGATGTCTCAGCAAGTAGAACTTATACTGTTTTTCAATTGAATTAAATATTTAGGATTTAAATCCCCTGTCCACCAGTTTCCAAAATTGTTCTACCATTCAACAGGATACAAGATTGCGATTTGTGTCTATTGAAAAGTGGCAGAGTAATATGGACTGAAGGCCGAGTAGAACATAATGGAAACTCGTGTTACTCTCTATGTAATGATTTGGGTTGTGACAATATGCATTTAAAATCATAGATCTTAAGAATATCACAGACGAAATGAAATGGTATCGAATAATATATACCGCTGGGCTAGAACGATTCAATAGTGATTAATTCACTTCGTCTATAATATTTTCGGGTTAATAATATAATCTAGGGTTAGAATTGGGATTAGTGATTATTTGATGGAAGTAGCAAACAGTTTTAAACTAAAGGTACTATTCACTTCACTGAAAATTGGAGATGAGTGGGACAATTATGTAACAATGCGAACAGCTTTTTTTTCAGTATATGCAATATGTTTAAGAGAAAAACGGGATAATTATAACAGATCTGAATGCCGAATGAAAGAAGCGGGTGAACATACAACATCTTCATCACACCCACCTTATAATGAACACCAAGAAACTTTGAAATCGTGATTGAACAATTTTTTATGTGACAAGCAAAATCTTAGTTACTCTCAAATGTTAAACCAAGAAATTTCACATCACTTCCACCAACCATCTCATATTCAAATTCATAATGTCCAACTGTCAAGAAAAGATAATAAAATCATTTAATTGTAAAATTATAATGTAGTCACCTGCGATAAGAGTGAAACTAAAAAGAATTGTTCAATTTAGGTAGTCGTTGATAAATAGGAGAAAAAGCAGAGTGCCTAGTTTACCACCATGAGGTATGTCGCACGTCTCTTCTCACTCACATGGAAGAGATACCTTTTGAGTTTACATTTTGAGCTCTGGATGATACATACTTATTATAATTGTATATAATCATATCGATTAATTATTCATGTAGATATTTTCATTTGATAATATTTACAACTAGTGGGTACACGTGCAAATTGCACGATAACGTGCATATATTACTTTATTTTCTTTAATTTTTAAGAGCATTACTTATTGTGTTTGTTCATACACATTAAAGATCTCGTTTTCCATTACATTTCATAAGAATTAGGTACCAGTAAAGAGTAATTTTCCTTCCCGTGACGTCATCAATTTGTGTAGAATACTGTCGTATAGATCAAAAATTATTAAATTAAGATAACTGTATAAATAACTACAAATTATAAACATTATTCAAATAATCACATTATGAAAAATTAAAACAATTTCCCACATCGATCAGTTCAATGCTGAAATAGAAGAAATACATATAGGTACGTAGCTGCTGATATTCCATTTATTTAAACTTATTAATATAATAATGTAAAATTCGTTATTATTCGATTGAATATATTTTAAATATCATTTCTTTCGAATATATATTCATATTCCCGCCCGTCAAAATCAATATTAAAAGTGATTATTATATTTTCAATCGTGCAAAATAATATTTATTTTCTTGAGGAAAAATGATAACCAGCGTAGAATTTTATTTTATATATTCTAATTTTCATCATATATCAAAAAAATACTTCGAATTTCGGAAAACGGTTAACGCAATCGTTTTTGTAGGCCATTTTTACATATTGTAGATATTTTTTCGATTCGATTAATGCAATTATATTTTTTAATTAATTTCGTATGTTACCATGTATTTCACGATTTGAATTAAATCCCTATGTATTCCATTAAAACTTAAAATTCGAATAATTCAAAAACCCGTTCGAATTTCGTAAAACAAATCAATAGTATCTCGAATTAATTCCTATGTATCCCATTATAAATCAAGTGTTAATAATTCGAAACCCCGTTCGAATTTCGAAAAATCCTTCTAACACGTTAAATTCGACACGACTTTCTGAAAAGTTGTAAATTTTCAAGTCTCTAGGTCTAACCGTTTGTGAGTAATATTGCTCCAAGTAACACACATACATACACACACAGATGTAGCGTATTATAGGGTAAGGTCTCCTTGTATCGTCCCTCTCCATTTATCGTCACGTTTCAGTTATTTTCGTCCATAACAAGACTTAGAAACATTTTTATGGTTTAGGTATTTTACAAATCGATGTCTCCATATATTTTTGTTATTGTTACAAAAATGTAAGTAATTTCATTTGAAATTACAATCAGAGTGTCAGTTTAACTGATGAGATGTATGTCAATACGGTACATTCAGGACAAACCTACCGAAATTGATTAGGTATAGAGAATTTGTTATGCGCGATTTTACGCTTCAAATAATTTTTTTTTCAAAATAACGTTCATACAGTTTTACTTACGTTCAATTGCATTTCTTAAATATAAAATCAGAAATTAATTTAGTCATCAATATTTAAAATAAATCGATGTGTCGATATTTGGGTATCAATAAAGAGGATTTTCCATTTATCGTCATGGGGTGACGATAAATGGTATTTTGATCCATTTCGAAATAGTTGTTTTAAAACAGTTTCATGGTTAGTAAATATATTAATTCTCAATATTTATACAATTTTCTATGTTTAAATAGCTTTTACCCATTTATCGACCTACTAGAACTTAATTAGGGTGGTAAGCAGGGGGGGGGGGAGTAATTAGAGGGGGGAACCTATACATATATAATAGAAACAGAATAGTTGATTATACTATTCAATATACCTTGTTCATCTGAATAATGATTAGTAAAGAAATAAAATTTGATTTAATTAGAAAAAGTGTCATCTAATTTGATAAAACGTACAAAATTTCACTAGTTTTAGACGTCATATCATGTTGTTGTATTGCCATACATAATACACGTTATCCAAAGAATGTTTGTACATCTGCGTGTGATTTTAATAATTAATATATAGCTGATATTCATCTTAAAATCATTTAATAGGTAGTTTAGTGTTTACATCTCTCTGAGATTCGGTTAATTTTTATTCACACAGTTTACGATGATATATATTTTGTGAACTTCATCTATTGGGAAAAACAAACAACGTGATCTATCAAAATTTCGATACGATTTTGGTTTTCTAAATCTTTTTCCTCTCAAAATTAATTGATTTCAGCTGAAATTATTCATATCATAAATTAATTATTGTTAATGCATCATATTATCTTAAATGCTATTTCCAGTGTCCGGGAAAACTTTGAATATGTTAAATAAACCGCGTAAAATAAAGTTTACTATATATTTTTCATTCTTTTTGAAGTTTTAATACTCTGTGTGACCCAATAGTACGAAACACTATTGTGATACTCAAGATAATTTAATGAGAAGAAAATTAAAAATATAGTCGCTTTGATTAATTACTTATGTAGGGGTTTTAACGTCTGCTGCAGAATCGGATGCCAATTCACTGACTTCAAAATATAAATTTATTAAGATGAGATTCATGAGAAAAGTCAAATACCACCTGTCGGTGTCTTGCTCATGGATGCAGTAAAGCTACTCCGTGAATGTAGTCACGTAACAAAAATGTGACGAAGAAGTATACGTATACGGTATATCCGGTGATTGTATTCACGGATCGAAGAGGAAGATGAAGAGGTGATAGTAAATGAAACCAACGAGTCTACCTAACACAAAAACTAAGCCCTCGTAGTTGAAGAACATAAACCCAGCGCTACCCTCTAAAACTGTAAGTAGCGTTACAAAAGATTTACTTGGATAAAATGGGGCAAATATTTCATGATCCAAATTACAACAGTTCAGGGCACAGAGTGACCATTTTCGTCACATTCCTTGGTAAGGGACTGCATTCACTGAGTAGCTTTCCTACATCCATGAGCTTTGTCACTGACGGTGGTAGGTGACTTTGTTCATGAAGCCACTTTTCTTTCTGACTGCTTCTTCGAGTCCCTTGCATTCAATTTTATTTGACATCAGCGATATATGGCCTTTGGTTCCGAAGCAGACGTTAAACCCCCTACTAGCTGCAATCAATAATTTCTCCATTCTGGCATCATTTCCCCTACTAAGACAATTTTTCCCTCATTCTACCTGATTTTTCCCCATTCCAACCTGATATTCCCCCATTCTACCTAATTTCCCCCACTCTACCTAATTTTCTCAATTCCACCTGATTTCCCCAATTCTATCTAATTATCCCCCGGGGATTCTACCTGATTTTCCCCCATTCTACCTAATTTTCTCAATTCTACCTTATTTTTCCCCATTCTACCTGATTTTCCCCCCATTCTACCTAATTTTCCCAATTCTACCAAATTTTCCCACATTTTACCTAATTTTCCTCATTTCTACCTGATTTTCCCTGCATTCTACCTAATTTTCCCTGTATTCTACATAATTTTCCCAATTATATCCAATTTTCCTCCATTCTACCTGATTTTCCTCCATTCTACCTGATTTTCCCTGCATTCTACCTAATTTTCCCTGTATTCTACATAATTTTCCCAATTATATCCAATTTTCCTCCATTCTACCTGATTTTCCTCCATTCTACCTGATTTTCCTCCATTCTACCTGATTTTTCCCATTCTACCTAATTTTCCCCATTCTACCTAATTTTCCCCATTCTACCTAATTTTCCCCATTCTATCTGATTTTCCCCCATCCTGCAAGCTGTTCAATGAAAATTTTATTCTGTGGACGATATCACCCATGTATCGACGCATGACGATAAATGGGTAATAACATGTGACGATATTTGGTTTCAACATGTCGATATTTGGAGTTTTTCAGATATAATATTTGATTCAATGTAGATTAATTTATACTAAAGTAATTGCATAGTACTTTATATGGTTTAAAAGATTTGAATTTCATCTTTTATTTGGTTCTGTCGTATATGCATTAGTAGAGAGGAGAGTTAAACAATAATAATAGTTTTGAAGGAAACCTCTTAAGTGGCCGATAAATGGGGACTTTCCCCTATATATTGACTAGTGCGTACCCGTGCAAAATGCACGGTAACGTGCATATATTATTATATATTTTTTTAATACTAATATTTAAGTACATTACTTATCGTGTTTGTTCATACACATTACACGTCCCATTTACCAATACAATTCATAAGAATTAGGTACCAGTAAAGAGTAATTTTCCGTCCCGTGACGTCAT
Source organism: Caprella mutica (assembly GCA_947561585.1). NCBI lineage: Eukaryota > Metazoa > Arthropoda > Malacostraca > Amphipoda > Caprellidae > Caprella > Caprella mutica. Next base: position 107,056 of record CANNZV010003939.1, on the reverse strand, counting down.
CAATTTGTCTATAATACTGTCGTGTAGATCATAGATTATTATAAATAACTACAAATTACAAATATTATTCAAATAATCACATTATGAAAAATTAAAACAATTAGCTACATCGATCAGTTCGATGCTTGAAACAGAAGAAATAAAATCCACATATTTACCTAGGTAGCAGCTGATATTCAATTTATTTAAATCAATTAATATAATTATGTAAAATTCGTCATAATTTGATTATAAATATTTTAAATATCATTTATTTTGAATATTTATTCATATTCCCACCCGTCAATATCAATATTAAAATTAATTATTATATTTTCAATCGTGCAAAATATGTCATTTATTTTCTTGAGGAAAAATGATAACCAGCGTAGAATTATATTTTTCATTTTCTAATTTTCGTCATATCTTGAAAAGTACTTCGAATTTCAAAAAACGGTTAACGCAGTCATTTTTGTAGACCATTTTTACATATTGTAGATATTTTTTCGATTCGATTAATGCAAATTTTATTTGTGGGTACCCGTGCAAAATGCACGGTATCGTGCATATAAATATACACTTATATTTTTTTTTATTATTCAAAAACACTACTAATTGTGTTTGTTCATATATATTACACAACCCGTTTTCCATTACAATTCATAAGAATTAGGTACCAGTAAAGAGTAATTTTCCGTCCCGTGACGTCATCAGTTTGTGTAGAATGCTGTCGTATAGATCATAAATTATTATGTAAGATAACCTTATAAATAACTACAAATTACAGACATTAAAAATTATTCGAATAAATAATCACATTATGAAAAAGTAAAATAATTAGCTACATCGATCAGTTCAATGCTTAAAATAGAAGAAATTTAAAATTCCTATATATAGGTAGCAGCTGACATTCCATTCATTAATTTCATTTAATTGAATTAATATAATTAGTTATGTAAAAGTCGTAATAATTTGATTGAATATATTTTAAATATCATTTATTTCGAATATTTATTCATGTTCCCACCCGTCAATATAAAAATTAATTAATGAATTTTCAATCGTGCAAAATATGTCATTTATTTTCGTGAGGAAAAATGATAACCAGCGTAGAATTATATTTTTCATTTTCTAATTTTCGTCATATCTTGAAAAATAAATCGATTTTCGAAAAACGGTTAACACAGTCATTTTTGCAGACCATTTTTACATATTGTAGATATTTTTTCGATTCGATTAATGCAAATTTTATTTTTTAATTTATTTCGTATGTTACCATGTATTTCACGATTTGAATTAAATCCCTATGTTATCCATTAAAACTTTAAATTCGAATAATTCAAAAACCCGTTCGAATTTCGTAAAACAAATCAATAGCGTTCTGTAGGACCATAGACCGAAGGTTTCCAAAAAATGTCAGCCTATTTTGTTGGATAGTCTCTGAAAATATCCTGGAAAGTATGTCGAATTAATTCCTATGTATCCCATTATAAATCAAGTGTTAATAATTCGAAAACCCGTTCGAATTTCAGAAAATCCTTTTAACACGTTAAATTCGACACGACTTTCTGAAAAGTTGTAAATTTTCAAGTCTCTAGGTCTAACCGTTTGTGAGTAATATTGCTCCAAGTAACACACATACATACACACACAGATGTAGCGTATTATATATATTGACTACGTCATTCAAATAAATTATATATCAGAAAAAAAATTAAATTAATATTGTATAACATATCTTTTCCACACAAATAAATAAACATTTTTTCAATTACATAATGTATATTGAATATGTATATTGAATATGTATATTGAATATACCAAAATTAAAATACTAGTAACTTTTGAATAAATAGATATATTTCAGGCCAATCGTTAGCTTTTCGTGCCAAAAAATTTGTATCGCATTAACAAAACTTATTTAAAAAATGTTAAATTAGGGTGTCACACTGAATACCTAATAACGCTATAGTCTAATTCCAATTACATTATCTACTATAATATCTACGTGTAACCAGAGACTTGACCTAGTTGTCTATGGACTGTTGTAAGGTGGTATAATCCATAGAAAATACCCCTAGTTTTCACAGTGAAAGTGTCGATCCTTTGCTTGTAACATTCTGAACCTACTGCTTGAAGATGTTACACAGGTAGGACATTTGTGATCTCACCTGGAAACACTGAAGTATAGCTACTGATCTTGTTACAGACTTAACCCTAGGCAGTCGAGGTTCATCCCTAGTGGAATATTATTTGTATTGACTGTAAATAGATATTGTATGAATGTTCTTCACCGTAAGAGTTCATCCCTAGTGGAATATTATTTGTATTGACTGTAAATAGATATTGTATGAATGTTCTTCACCGTAAGAGTTCATCCCTAGTGGAATATTATTTGTATTGACTGTAAATAGATATTGTATGAATGTTCTTCACCGTAAGAGTTCATCCCTAGTGCAATATTATTTGTATTGACTGTAAATAGATATTGTATGAATGTTCTTCACCGTAAGAGTTCATCCCTAGTGTAATATTATTTGTATTGACTGTAAATAGATATTGTATGAATGTTCGTCACCGGAAGAGTTCATCCCTAGTGGAATATTATTTGTATTGACTGTAAATAGATATTGTATGAATGTTCTTCACCGTAAGAGTTCATCCCTAGTGTAATATTATTTGTATTGACTGTAAATAGATATTGTATGAATGTTCTTCACCGTAAGAGTTCATCCCTAGTGTAATATTATTTGTATTGACTGTAAATAGATATTGTATGAATGTTCTTCACCGTAAGAGTTCATCCCTAGTGGAATATTATTTGTATTGACTGTAAATAGATATTGTATGAATGTTCTTCACCGTAAGAGTTCATCCCTAGTGTAATATTATTTGTATTGACTGTAAATAGATATTGTATGAATGTTCTTCACCGTAAGAGTTCATCCCTAATGTAATATTATTTGTATTGACTGTGAATAGATATTGTATGAATGTTCTTCACCGTAAGAGTTCATCCCTAGTGGAATATTATTTGTATTGACTGTAAATAGATATTGTATGAATGTTCTTCACCGTAAGAGTTCATCCCTAGTGTAATATTATTTGTATTGACTGTAAATAGATATTGTATGAATGTTCTTCACCGTAAGAGTTCATCCCTAGTGGAATATTATTTGTATTGACTGTAAATAGATATTGTATGAATGTTCTTCACCGTAAGAGTTCATCCCTAGTGTAATATTATTTGTATTGACTGTAAATAGATATTGTATGAATGTTCTTCACCGTAAGAGTTCATCCCTAGTGTAATATTATTTGTATTGACTGTAAATAGATATTGTATGAATGTTCTTCACCGTAAGAGTTCATCCCTAGTGTAATATTATTTGTATTGACTGTAAATAGATATTGTATGAATGTTCTTCACCGTAAGAGTTCATCCCTAGTGGAATATTATTTGTATTAACTGTAAATAGATATTGTATGAATGTTCTTCACCGTAAGAGTTCATCCCTAGTGGAATATTATTTGTATTGACTGTAAATAGATATTGTATGAATGTTCTTCACCGTAAGAGTTCATCCCTAGTGGAATATTATTTGTATTGACTGTAAATAGATATTGCATGAATGTTCTTCACCGTAAGAGTTCATCCCTAGTGGAATATTTTTTGTATTGACTGTAAATAGAAATTGTATGAATGTTCTTCACCGTAAGAGTTCATCCCTAGTGGAATATTATTTGTATTGACTGTAAATAGATATTGTATGAATGTTCTTCACCGTAAGAGTTCATCCCTAGTGGAATATTATTTGTATTGACTGTAAATAGATATTGTATGAATGTTCTTCACCGTAAGAGTTCATCCCTAGTGGAATATTATTTGTATTGACTGTAAATAGATATTGTATGAATGTTCTTCACCGTAAGAGTTCATTCCTAGTGGAATATTATTTGTATTGACTGTAAATAGATATTGTATGAATGTTCTTCACCGTAAGAGTGTATCCCTAGTGTAATATTATTTGTATTGACTGTAAATAGATATTGTATGAGTGTTCTTCACCGTAAGAGTTCATCCCTAGTGTAATATTATTTGTATTGACTGTAAATAGATATTGTATGAATGTTCTTCACCGTAAGAGTTCATCCCTAGTGTAATATTATTTGTATTGACTGTAAATAGATATTGTATGAATGTTCTTCACCGTAAGAGTTCATCCCTAGTGGAATATTATTTGTATTGACTGTAAATAGATATTGTATGAATGTTCTTCACCGTAAGAGTTCATCCCTAGTGGAATATTATTTGTATTGACTGTAAATAGATATTGTATGAATGTTCTTCACCGTAAGAGTTCATCCCTAGTGTAATATTATTTGTATTGACTGTAAATAGATATTGTATGAATGTTCTTCACCGTAAGAGTTCATCCCTAGTGGAATATTATTTGTATTGACTGTAAATAGAAATTGTATGAATGTTCTTCACCGTAAGAGTTCATCCCTAGTGGAATATTATTTGTATTGACTGTAAATAGATATTGTATGAATGTTCTTCACCGTAAGAGTTCATCCCTAGTGGAATATTATTTGTATTGACTGTAAATAGATATTGTATGAATGTTCTTCACCGTAAGAGTTCATCCCTTGTGGAATATTATTTGTATTGACTGTAAATAGATATTGTATGAATGTTCTTCACCGTAAGAGTTCATCCCTAGTGGAATATTATTTGTATTGACTGTAAATAGATATTGTATGAATGTTCTTCACCGTAAGAGTTCATCCCTAGTGGAATATTATTTGTATTGACTGTAAATAGATATTGTATGAATGTTCTTCACCGTAAGAGTTCATCCCTAGTGGAATATTATTTGTATTGACTGTAAATAGATATTGTATGAATGTTCTTCACCGTAAGAGTTCATCCCTAGTGGAATATTATTTGTATTGACTGTAAATAGATATTGTATGAATGTTCTTCACCGTAAGAGTTCATCCCTAGTGGAATATTATTTTTGTTGACAGTAAATAGATATTGTATGAATGTTCTTCACCGTAAGAGTTCATCCCTAGTGGAATATTATTTGTATTGACTGTAAATAGATATTGTATGAATGTTCTTCACCGTAAGAGTAATAGATATTGTATGAATGTTCTTCACCGTAAGAGTTCATCCCTAGTGGAATATTATTTGTATTGACTGTAAATAGATATTGTATGAATGTTCTTCACCGTAAGAGTTCATCCCTAGTGGAATATTATTTTTGTTGACAGTAAATAGATATTGTATGAATGTTCTTCACCGTAAGAGTTCATCCCTAGTGGAATATTATTTGTATTGACTGTAAATAGATATTGTATGAATGTTCTTCACCGTAAGAGTTCATCCCTAGTGGAATATTATTTTTGTTGACAGTAAATAGATATTGTATGAATGTTCTTCACCGTAAGAGTTCATCCCTAGTGGAATATTATTTGTATTGACTGTAAATAGATATTGTATGAATGTTCTTCACCGTAAGAGTTCATCCCTAGTGGAATATTATTTGTATTGACTGTAAATAGATATTGTATGAATGTTCTTCACCGTAAGAGTTCATCCCTAGTGGAATATTATTTGTATTGACTGTAAATAGATATTGTATGAATGTTCTTCACCGTAAGAGTTCATCCCTAGTGGAATATTATTTGTATTGACTGTAAATAGATATTGTATGAATGTTCTTCACCGTAAGAGTTCATCCCTAGTGGAATATTATTTTTGTTGACAGTAAATAGATATTGTATGAATGTTCTTCACCGTAAGAGTTCATCCCTAGTGGAATATTATTTGTATTGACTGTAAATAGATATTGTATGAATGTTCTTCACCGTAAGAGTTCATCCCTAGTGGAATATTATTTGTATTGACTGTAAATAGATATTGTATGAATGTTCTTCACCGTAAGAGTTCATCCCTAGTGGAATATTATTTTTGTTGACAGTAAATAGATATTGTATGAATGTTCTTCACCGTAAGAGTTCATCCCTAGTGGAATATTATTTGTATTGACTGTAAATAGATATTGTATGAATGTTCTTCACCGTAAGAGTTCATCCCTAGTGGAATATTATTTTTGTTGACAGTAAATAGATATTGTATGAATGTTCTTCACCGTAAGAGTTCATCCCTAGTGGAATATTATTTGTATTGACTGTAAATAGATATTGTATGAATGTTCTTCACCGTAAGAGTTCATCCCTAGTGGAATATTATTTGTATTGACTGTAAATAGATATTGTATGAATGTTCTTCACCGTAAGAGTTCATCCCTAGTGGAATATTATTTGTATTGACTGTAAATAGATATTGTATGAATGTTCTTCACCGTAAGAGTTCATCCCTAGTGGAATATTATTTGTATTGACTGTAAATAGATATTGTATGAATGTTCTTCACCGTAAGAGTTCATCCCTAGTGGAATATTATTTTTGTTGACAGTAAATAGATATTGTATGAATGTTCTTCACCGTAAGAGTTCATCCCTAGTGGAATATTATTTGTATTGACTGTAAATAGATATTGTATGAATGTTCTTCACCGTAAGAGTTCATCCCTAGTGGAATATTATTTGTATTGACTGTAAATAGATATTGTATGAATGTTCTTCACCGTAAGAGTTCATCCCTAGTGGAATATTATTTTTGTTGACAGTAAATAGATATTGTATGAATGTTCTTCACCGTAAGAGTTCATCCCTAGTGGAATATTATTTGTATTGACTGTAAATAGATATTGTATGAATGTTCTTCACCGTAAGAGTTCATCCCTAGTGGAATATTATTTGTATCTTCTTACACAGTCGAATCACTTTGCTATTCGTGACTTTTATTGTAAATGAAATTTAAAAGTTGTTCTGTAACTTCAACACAAGAAAATATCCGTCGTTAAATTATTTAAAAGAGAAGCTTATTTCGTTCGAACACGGCTAAAGATAATCGGCTTTGGTTTCATATTGCATGATAATTTAAATAATGTACCTATGTGAGGTTTGGATTACTGAGTTTGAAACAATTTGATAATAAAATATTTATTTATTCATTATATTTTTAAAGTCTTTATACTAGACATAAAGTGAAAATATCTCAATTAGTGAAAATAGTTAGGTACTTTTAATTATTATTCAAACATATTGAAATCATCAATTTTAATTTCATTAAATAAATGATGTATTGTTTTTTTTATGCAAAAGAAGTGAAAAAATGTATTCAAAAAAGTATACAACTTTAAAAAAATTAAATTATTTAAAAAAAAATTGATAATGAATTTGAAAAAATCGGTCATTTTTTATAAAACTATAAAATATTTTCTACCGTATATTCTTAATACTTTATTTCTCATTATTATTTCATTTTTTTCTTTTCAATCTTCAGATTTATTTATTGATTACTTTCGTTTTAAAATATTTTTCATTAACAATTCTGATTTTCTTTTGAATGTTTTAAATTTATTCATAATTTTTTTATAAACGTTTTTTATCCAATTTTTCAATAAGGATAAGTTCCGAGTTATTGTACAGCTCCTCATTTTCTACGATATAAGAAAAAAAATATATAATGTTTATAATTTTAAAAGTATATATAGTTAATAAAAATTATTATATATTTTTAATTGCTTGATCGAAAATATGGAACTGAACAATAACTCAGAATAGACCCTCAATATTCAAAGTTTTCATTTTGTTTGTTTTTCCTCTTTAATTATAATTATTTATTTTATTTAAATATCCAAACAATTTTAATTCACACCAATTTTTATTTACGATAATATCTTCCTATAGATAATAGAACACAGGAAAAATAAATATGTTTTAATTATAACATTTATTACTTATAAATAATGGTCTACATACATTTCTGTTAACGTATTATACTTCTATCAACATTAATTATATTTAGAAATAACTTAACAACATTAAACTGACTAGAAATGCCCTAATATCGTAATTAGTAGCACTGATGGAATGGGTTTACATATATTTTAATTATCAACAATAATGCTAAAGTTTACATTGCAAAAACCCGCTAAAAGTTACCACAAGAGCATAATTTCTCAGTCTAACATTTCACAAAGTGTGGCTATGTAAGTCTGCGCCATTTGCAAAGAATCGTATTTAGAAAGAGTTTCGTGGTTTCTAAGCTGCGGTAAAACTGATCTAAGTCGGTCGAAAGCCTTGTTCAAACTCGTCATCCGACGTCGCTCTCGAGCATTTGCTGCTAGACGTCTCTTCCGTCGAACCGCATCCGAAATCTCCACCCGATGACGCAGTCGTCTCCGGGCTGATGAAGCCATAGCTGTGGGTTTTATTTTATTTTTATCAATGGTATAATTTTCTTTTTCGAGTTGTTGCTGAAAAAAATCCTCGTCTGAAGATAGCGAAATTTCGCCATCACTTTTGAGCAAACAGTCGTTAGTTGTTTTTGATATTTCTTCAGGGTTGTTCACCCCGTCCTCGTAATTCATAATGTCATCTAGGTACTCCGTTCGAGATATTGAGCCGATGAAATCCATGGATTCGTCCACCAACGAACCTATCAGGCAATCGTAAATCCTTCTGGATGACATCATCTATAAACTGCACAGGATGGAAGCTCACAAATGGACACACCCACACCTTTCTATCTCGTGTTGTCTTCTCTACTGACCTCCAGGCGAAAGAGCGTCTCCTTTATAGCAGCAGGTAGCCCACCGATGGGCGGAGCTTCACCCAGTAGCTCATCATTAACCGCGGTGTTTGTAGTTGATAATTGGGTGATCTATTGACTGCCTGTAGGTACTTTTAACTCACATAATGATAGATAGGGGGAGATGGTAAATTGATAAGTTTCTCACATCGTAAAAATGTATTCTCCACAATAGATGTAGCTTCTATCAAATACCGAATCAATTTCGACTACCTCTTTATCGTTTCTGTGATCAACTAAGTCACTTAACCCATTCATAAAAAGCACTTCTTTGAAACATAAAATGATAAATCTTTAATATCGACATTATAAAAGAGCCATTATTTTACCCCATGTATAGATAATATTTATATAGTACTTAATGTTCAATTTTATTAATACGAACGATGTTGAATTTTAGTGAACATATATTGTAGNCAGGTAAAGCTGTTACAACAGACAGTCTATGTACAGGTAAAGCTGTTACAACAGCCAGTCTATGTACAGGTAAAGCTGCTACAACGGCCAGTCTATGTACAGGTAAAGCTGTTACAACAGCCAGTCTATGTACAGGTAAATCTCTTACAACAGCCAGTCTATGTACAGGTAAAGCTGTTACAACAGCCAGTCTATGTACAGGTAAAGCTGTTACAACAGCCAGTCTATGTACAGGTAAAGCTGTTACAACAGCCAGTCTATGTACAGGTAAAGCTGCTACAACGGCCAGTCTATGTACAGGTAAAGCTGCTACAACGGCCAGTCTATGTACAGGTAAAGCTGTTACAACAGCCAGTCTATGTACAGGTAAAGCTGTTACAACAGCCAGTCTATGTACAGGTAAAGCTGTTACAACAGCCAGTCTATGTACAGGTAAAGCTGTTACAACAGCCAGTCTATGTACAGGTAAAGCTGTTACAACAGCCAGTCTATGTACAGGTAAATCTCTTACAACAGCCAGTCTATGTACAGGTAAAGCTGTTACAACGGCCAGTCTATGTACCAAATAATGAGTTTTTATAGACAATTGGCTTTATTGGTTTTATTTAGTTGCTAAAAGTACTACAATTGTTGTCTATGATGACTTATTTGATGGTACATAGACTGTCCGTTATAGCAACACTGTTAAACATGTGTGAAGAACATCATTTACTAAATATTTGAATGGTTTCTCTTTTTCTAGAGTTATAGAAGAAACACATTTATTATTATTCTAGATGAAATATAATTAATGCAGTTATTCGATATATACTTTTAAATATTCTGTGTGTATATCATACAGTATAAATGGAAGCATAAAATATTGATAAATGAATTAACATGCATCCTGACTGTGAATATTGCGTGTACACTGAAATTTTGGAATAGTATCATTTATTCTATTAAATATTATTTGATATAATTTTCTCTTTGGGAAAGTACGAGTAAATACCTAGGACTTAAATTTCGCAAATGTAAATGTTGGAGCTGACTGTTCTTCACTCCGTTAGAATCAGCCATGCAAAACGATTCATAATTTACGCCAAATTTAACATATAAGCTGTGAATTCATGAAATGAATATATCTTTAAAGAATAAAGTAGGCTTTATTTATGTAATTCAGTTGGAATATTAATTCATTCCTTGTTTTACTTTCATTGAAACTCAGTTTTGAATAATTTTCTGTGGATTCGAAAATAGAAAAATAGGATTTTGAACATTTTATATAAAAATTGGGACTGTATTTTTATTGTATCGCCGCAATTCAACATTACTGGAGATATTTTAACTCCTTTTTCACAAAATAAGGAACCACGTGGAAGGAGAAGGTTATTGTTAATTAATATTATTTATTATTACTTTTTATTAAACATGTTCAAAACAGTTGCATGATCACCTCCACTCACCACTCACTCACAACTCACTCACCACTCACTCACTCACCACTCACTCACTCACTCACTCACTCACTCACTCACTCACTCACTCACTCACTCACTCACCACTCACTCACTCACTCACCACTCACTCACTCACCACTCACTCATCACTCACTCACCACTCACTCACCACACACTCACCACTCACTCACTCACCACTCACCAGTCACTCACTCACTCATCACTCACTCACCACTCACTCACCACACACTCACCACTCACTCACCAAACACTCACCACTCACTCACTCACTCACTCACTCATCAGTCACTCACTCACTCACTCACTCACTCACTCACTCACTCACTCACCACTCACTCACCACACACTCACCACTCACTCACCAAACACTCACCACTCACTCACCAGTCACTCACTCACTCACTCACTCACTCACTCACTCACCACTCACTCATCAGTCACTCACTCACTCACTCACTCACTCACTCACTCACTCACTCACTCACTCACTCACTCACTCACTCACTCACTCACTCACCACTCACTCACTCACTCACTCACTCACTCACCACTCACTCACCAGTCACTCATCACTCACTCACCAGTCACTCATCACTCACTCATCACTCACTCACTCACTCACTCACCACTCACTCACCAGTCACTCATCACTCACTCACCAGTCACTCATCACTCACTCATCAGTCACTCACTCACTCACTCACTCACTCACTCACTCACTCACTCACTCACTCACTCACTCACTCACTCACTCACTCACTCACTCACTCACTCACTCACTCACTCACTCACTCACTCACTCACTCACTCACTCACTCACTCACTCACTCACTCACTCACTCACTCACTCACTCACTCACTCACTCACTCACTCACTCACTCACTCACTCACTCACTCACTCACTCACTCACTCACTCACTCACTCATCACTCACTCACAACTCACTCATCACTCACTCATCACTCACTCACCACTCACTCACCAGTCACTCACAACTCACTCACAACTCACTCACAACTCACTCACCACTCACTCACCACTCACTCACCACTCACTCACCACTCACTCACCACTCACTCACCACTCACTCACCACTCACTCACCACTCACTCACCACTCACTCACCACTCACTCACCACTCACTCACCACTCACTCACCACTCACTCACCACTCACTCACCACTCACTCACCACTCCATTTACGCCATTGTTTTCTTTCAAGTATTTTCATCACTTAAGTTTTCTTTATTTTTCGTCTTCATTGACTAAAAATGCCTCCTCATTTCAAAGAAGATGAGGACCTGATCATCTCACTCTAAAACTTCATATAGATATAACTCATAATATACTATTATACTTAAGATCAATTAGATTTTAAGGATGATGTTACTTTAGTATAAATGTATTTATTTTCGTTGCATATATGGAAAAGGAGAAAATGACTTTAAATGAATAATAGAATATTTATCTTCAGATTACCGAACGTAGATATTATATTATATCGTATATAAGGTTATTTTGGATACTTTCAATATATGAAGACTATGTGATATACGTCCATATTTAAACTAGAGTATGCGTCCTGTTAAAACTGACAGAAATTCTCTAATATCAATTTTATGGACAATGATCGTAGTTAAATTTATGTAATAATCATATTTATTATGCCTAGCTACGCTTTTACTCCAATATTTTCAACTGAATATAATAAAATTCAGTTATTGAAACCATTTATTGAACTGATATTAGAATAATTTCCTATCCATGCTATCAGCTGCTTGTCAAGCGTATTATCAGGTTAGTGTGACGGACAGACAGACACAAACCATTCATTGAACTGATATCAGAATAATTTCCTATCCATGCTATCAGCTGCTTGCCAAGCGTATTATTAGGTTAGTGTGACGGACAGACAGACACAAGCCATTTATTGAACTGATATCAGAATAATTTCATATCTACCTTTCAGATCAAAGAAAATTGATAGGAGAAGGGTAACTAAACCAAAATACTTAAATAAACTGAAAACAATATATTAATATGTTTATTGTGATTTTGTAAATTTTAATAACTATGAATATAATAAATGTTCGACTATATAGATATTTGGTAGATGGATAAAAAATATATCTCTCTATATAATTTCTAGAGATTGTTGTAGCGATCTGCAGTCCGTTAGAACGAACAATTTTTGTACTTTGTAGGGGTTTTACGCTCAAAGATCGTCCGTCCGCTGTAAGAACTTTACCTGTAGTTTCAATAGGATGAATATTATAAGTTAAACTTTACTTTCATCTATTTATTATTAAATTCATTCATTATTATTATTAAATTCATTCTCTTTCAAAGATTATATTAATCCCAAACAGTGATTTCTAGTTCTAAAGTTAATATCGTTTTACTGTACATATTATATTATATATATAAGCTTATATTTAAATTTATATGATTGACTGAGCTACATTCCCACTGGCTGCTTGATTGACAGTAGGTAGGTAGGTATACTAGGTCTATATTTAGTAAACTAATCTGTTCTGCCTCTTGCAAGTGAACTTACTCAATGGGCTGAGAAACCTTATGATATTCTCCTGGGATAAGTTTAAATTTCGGTTATTGAAGCGTGGTGTCGGTGGGAAGGAGCCATGATTGGATATGTTGTGCCCCATTCGATTAGTTAGCAGCAGTTCTGCAGTGAGAGCATTCAATGAACGAAAATAATATTTAGCATATTTATAACATTGCACATAATCTAGTTTATTATGTTTTGGTACTTTAATTTCTGAATTAATTTTGATTTTATTTATTCCATTTTTAATATTAATATTTTGAATTACAAATTATTGCTAATAACTTTCATATACATCCCTTTTTCAGATCTATTTTTCATTTGATAAAATGGTTTATCAATTTGAATAATAAAGATGAAGTCTAACCCTTTCCTCTCTGTAGTACCATTTAAATAAATCAAAATTACATTTCTTATTTTCTCCTCCAACACAGTAATGACATCCTCAACTTCCCCGTTAAATTATGATTCTTATTTTCCCCATCACCGTAATAAAACAACCTACTCCATCTTGTTATTTTATACAGGATATTTTCCGTTCAGTAGTGTTGGCTTAGCGCAAGAATATTCCATGTATATATGCATCCTAATTATCTTCCAAACCTTATTAAAGTTTGGGTAAAACAGTGATAATGATGTAGATTTTATTTCCATTATTTGAGAACTTAGTTTAATAAAACAAGTAATCGTAAAGAGATTTAAATTGCAGTGCTTCTAGTCTTCATAGTATTAAAAACATATTATTATTATTTTCTTTCATTGAAATAGAATTTATTTAATAATTCATATAACATTTTCTCATAAATTCGAAAATGTGGAACCGTTCCATGACTCAGAACATACCCTACCATCAATTAAACAATTATTTCATAAGCATCTCTTCAATATAAGTTGCTTTACGAAAGGCTCAATTAAACAGGCTATATTACATGCCTTTGACCTTATATCTGGACATTAAAGGTACTTCACTTAATGACTTTAATTTGGCAGCACTATAAATGGGAAGTCTTTAATTAACATTACAAGTCATTGCCAGGTGTCGCCATATAAACGATTAGGAGTGAGATTATTAGGTTACACTAATCGTAATCAGTTCTGTGGAAGAGAAACCGTATCGCATTTACGTCAAAATATATTTGGTTTACTTTTGTGTTTTCATGTATATTAATATCATATAAAATCTAATTCCTTTTCACTTTAACAAATTATCAAATTTATTAAATAGAAATAAATGAAATAGGTTTTATATGATAAAAGATGGTCTATTGATGTTTATATTGATCCTTTCAGAGGACTTAACTATTGAGTAGCTGCATGGGAATGCTTTATTGTGTCCCTATATTGCTAACAGTGTCCTCATTGGGGTACTAACTGTGTCCCTATATTGCTAACAGTGTCCTCATTGGGGTACTTACTGTGTCCCTATATTGCTAACAGTGTCCTCATTGGGGTACTTACTGTGTCCCTATATTGCTAACAGTGTCCTCATTGGGGTACTTACTGCGTCCCTATATTGCTAACAGTGTCCTCATTGGGGTACTTACTGTGTCCCTATATTGCTAACAGTGTCCTCATTGGGGTACTTACTGTGTCCCTATATTGCTAACAGTGTCCTCATTGGGGTACTTACTGTGTCCCTATATTGCTAACAGTGTCCTCATTGGGGTACTTACTGTGTCCCTATATTGCTAACAGTGTCCTCATTGGGGTACTTACTGTGTCCCTATATTGCTGATAGTGTCCTCATTGGGGTACTTACTGTGTCCCTATATTGCTGACAGTGTCCTCATTGGGGTACTTACTGTGTCCCTATATTGCTAACAGTGTCCTCATTGGGGTACTTACTGTGTCCCTATATTGCTAACAGTGTCCTCATTGGGGTACTTACTGTGTCCCTATATTGCTAACAGTGTCCTCATTGGGGTACTTACTGTGTCCCTACATTGCTAACAGTGTCCTCATTGGGGTACTTACTCTGTCCCTATATTGCTAACAGTGTCCTCATTGGGGTACTTACTGTGTCCCTATATTGCTAACAGTGTCCTCATTGGGGTACTTACTGTGTCCCTATAGTGTGTCCATCTAAAATGTACCTATACTGCTATTGTATTTTGTCAACAGTGTCCTAATTGGGTACTTATAATGCTATGAACCCTTCTTATATTCGAGAGCTGACTCTTGATTTGTAGATTTTAATTCATAGGATTATATATGTGTTCAGAACTGTTAGGTTCTGAATTTCTTCTTTCTAAAATTGTAAAAATATAATAATATGATACTGTCTACCGTATAAATTTCTATCAATACAATACTGCAAGCATAATGTTTTTACTGTTAATTGTTTTAAGGATAACTCTCCTCTGATTGGTCCGCAAGAAGGAGGAGCCAACTGTTAGTGCTCCGCCCCCTGTTGGGTCCTCCTCTTTGCATATAGTTTTGAGTTGAATTAAATTACATTTCCAATAATAAGAACTTTGAGGCAACGATGTTTATTTTTTGTATCCGCTACTTTGTTCTACTGCACAGTTCATGATTGTTTAATGACATTGAAGTAGGATTTTTAGGGCGGCACGCCTCCCGATGCACATATTGGTCAATCTCATAGCCAATCAAGCAGTAAGAAAGCTTTAAAACCCTATCATAAAAAACCTATTCGCGAGGAACAATATTCTTAACACTATATTCTTAGTGGTAGCTACCTTTTAATTTCCAACCTTAAATTAATTATTTATTCTCTATTTCTATAATTAAGAAACGGATTTAATATTGTCTATCAATCACACAGGATTTGAAAGCGTAAAGTATCTGCTAACTGTTTTACTTGGCACAAATAAAAAATACACTGTCTAACAAATACGGCTTGAAGGTAAGTAACTTGTAAGTGGGACGGACTAGAAGAGGAGTCATTCAGTCCTAGATCTATTCGAGGTACTATCATCACAATTAATAACTAGTCCTTTACATTGAATAATAAACGTATGAATGCAGAAAAAAATGATGTCTTAAGATGAAATAAAATGAACTTTCTTAGAGGGTTTGGAAATAAGCAATTATATAAACAAGCAAAACCCTCGAAGAAGTAGTGTCATTTTAGAGGTTTATGCAGACATGAAGAGTTACATTCATATTTGAATTATAGCTCATAACACTTACTGTGTCTCTATATTGCTAACTGTTTCCTGATTTCGTTATTTACTCTATGTTTAAAATAATATACTAAAACCTCCCATAAAGATTGAAAATTCTCCTATTCGAAAATCACGTGTCCATGTCTTTCAGCTCATGTAAGGCCTATTTATAGAAGTTGTAGAATGTTCAGTAGAGCAAAAAAATAGACATGTTAATGAGGTTCAACTTTTACGGAGTGTTTCCGTGTTTGCAGAAGACCTAATTCAATATTTTAGCTAATGTATATAAAACACGGAAACGGTTTTTAAAGAGATTATTATGAAATTTTTGTTAAAATGTTTATGATGGTACGATTTGAATTCGGTTGGTTTAAAAACAATCAAATAAACTTTAGAATTTTATCTAATAAATACGTATCTATTTTGTTTATTATTGTATATAGAATCTGGAAGTCAACAAGAGCCATGTTACACGACCGTTTATGCACAGCGTTTAACAGCGTTTTTGACGCTGAGGAAATTGCTGCTCAGCCCATATCCTTGTTATTAGAGTTTATCGCAAGAACGTTTTCTTTGCGTCGAACATGCATAAAAATTGACATCACCAATTATTTCAAAAATATACAATGGCGTTTCTTTATCGTGCTTGTATTACCTTCAATACTAGCCATGGATTGGTAAGATGAATTTTAAATAAACATAAATTCAAACCAGATGAACTCTGAAATAGCCAAAAACAGTAAAAGACTGTGCAGGGAAACCAGAGTTTGTTGAAAAAATGGTAGACTAGATGTTACTTCACCAGGTCTCCAGAGTCCCCCCTGATCAAAAATGATACAAAACTAAATAGAATATATTATGTTTCTTTAGTTTTACTGATATTTGTACGATGAATAAATATGTCACTAGGTTTCAGCTAGTCAATTAGTTTTCAAGCTATGGATTAATATTTCGAACCGGACAGGGATTCTGAGTCCCTGGTCAATCCAAGATTCACAGACATATTTATAAGTAAGGTCGAAAATTCGAATAAATAAAATTCAAATTTTTCTTACCTTCCTAAAAGACAAATTGTGAAAGTCTACATAGTTATTAATAATTATCTAATTGTATCTTTCATCTTAAATATGATTTGTATCTTTCGGTCAGTCGACACATCTTTGATTTTTCTTTCTGCAGTGTTGAAGTTGAGATTACTTTGGAGTACAAAAGAATATTTCTTGTGAAAATGTGGCAAAAGATTTGATGGGAAGTCGACGCAAGATATTTTTTCTCTATGAAATCAAAATGAAAATAACTTCTACTGAAAATATAGGAAGTGAGAAAAGCCAGAATGAAGAGGGTTATGAATTGAACCTACACTGTGCACTTTATTTACAACTATTGGTGGTTGTTTTAACTCTGCACTGTGCACTTTATTTACAACTATTGGTGGTTGTTTTAACTCTTCACTGTGCACTTTATTTACAACTATTGGTGGTTGTTTTAACTCTTCACTGTGTTCTTTATTTACAACTATTGGTGGTTGTTTTAACTCTTCACTGTGTATTTTATTTACAACTATTGGTGGTTGTTTTAACTCTTCGCTGTGTACTTTATTTACAACTATTGGTGGTTGTTTTAACCCTTCACTGTGTACTTTATTTACAACTATTGGTGGTTGTTTTAACTCTTCACTATGCACTTTATTCACAACTATTGGTGGTTGTTTTAACTCTTCTCTGTGCACTTTATTTACAACTATTGGTGGTTGTTTTAACTCTTCACTGTGCACTTTATTTACAACTATTGGTGGTTGTTTTAACTCTTCACTGTGTACTTTATTTACAACTATTGGTGGTTGTTTTAACTCTTCACTATGCACTTTATTCACAACTATTGGTGGTTGTTTTAACTCTTCACTGTGCACTTTATTTACAACTATTGGTGGTTGTTTTAACTCTTCACTGTGCACTCTATTTACAACTATTGGTGGTTGTTTTAACTCTTCACTGTGCACTTTATTTACAACTATTGGTGGTTGTTTTAACTCTTCACTGTGCACTCTATTTACAACTATTGGTGGTTGTTTTAACTCTTCACTGTGCACTTTATTTACAACTATTGGTGGTTGTTTTAACTCTTCACTGTGTACTTTATTTACAACTATTGGTGGTTGTTTTAACTCTTCACTGTGCACTTTATTTACAACTATTGGTGGTTGTTTTTACTCTTCACTATGCACTTTATTTATAACTATTGGTGGTTGTTTTAACTCTTCACTGTGCACTTTATTTACAACTATTGGTGGTTGTTTTAACTCTTCACTGTGCACTTTATTTACAACTATTGGTGGTTGTTTTAACCCTTCACTGTGTACTTTATTTACAACTATTGGTGGTTGTTTTAACTCTTCACTGTGCACTTTATTTACAACTATTGGTGGTTGTTTTAACTCTTCACTATGCACTTTATTTATAACTATTGGTGGTTGTTTTAACTCTTCACTGTGCACTTTATTTACAACTATTGGTGGTTGTTTTAACTCTTCACTGTGCACTTTATTTACAACTATTGGTGGTTGTTTTAACTCTTCACTGTGCACTTTAATTTTCAAAAAAGTATGTATATTTAATATACTATAGTTATACTATACTATAAGTTTATTTAATTTATATGAACCATATATTAATGCAATTAATTTTTATAGTTATTTTCAAAATTATAGTTCCTTATTTTAGATAATGGTACAGTGTTTTAGATAAATCGATCAAAGACCTGATTCGACTTGACCTTAATTGGTTAATTGATTTTCACCTCATTTATGTTCGAATTTTGATATAATGTTGTTCCAATTTTCAGTACGTGTCCGAATGCTTAAAATTCAGCTTCCACGTCACTGATAGATTGCTTGTGATTTTTTTCTACCATCAGTTTTCAAAGTATACAATTTAATTTGAATTCTAATTGCAGGTTTTGATACTTAATATAATTACACCAATTGCTTATGCATGCTCTTTTCTATGATAGTGGACAATGCTAAATCAACATATAGAAGATGTACATATACTTCTTACAAATTAATATCATATAATCGAAATTATATGATTTGGATGTTTACTCAATGGATAGGTATTTTTATTTTTCGATATAGAACGCAAAGGTCTGGAGAGGTTTGACTTTAATAATCGTAGGGTTTTCGGTACTAAAATTTCTAAAATTCTGTCGATTAACCCTTTTTTGATGAATGAAAATGTTCTTCATCAATAAAAGATACGTTCTGAATAAATACCTCATTTAAATAACTCATTTAAATGAGTTATTCCACATCAATAAATAACTCATTTAAATGAGTTATTTCACATCAATAAATAACTCATTTAAATGAGTTATTTCACATCAATAAATAACTCATTTTGACTGAAGCGCGAACACATTTCTCGAGAGAAGTACCTACGGCTATCATTTGAAGAAAATGATTTATAACACATAATATAAACAAATCTCCATTATGTATTCTTTAAAAAATAAATAAAAAAAACTATAGGTAAGTTAGTTATTATTTCATCAACAAATGAAAATGGTATACGGTGTTAATTTAAAGATTACCCTGTTTTAATATGTACAGTGAATCTCATGAGTTATGAAGTTCTGAGTTATGAAGTTCTGAGTTGTGAAGTTCTGAGTTATGAAGTACTGAGTTATGAAGTTCTGAGTTATGAAGTTCTGAGTTATGAAGTTCTGAGTTATGAAGTTCTGAGTTATGAAGTTCTGAGTTATGAAGTTCTGAGTTATGAAGTTCTGAGTTATGAAGTTCTGAGTTATGAAGTTCTGAGTTATGAAGTTCTGAGTTATGAAGTTCTGAGTTATGAAGTTCTGAGTTATGAAGTTCTGAGTTATGAAGTTCTGAGTTATGAAGTTCTGAGTTATGAAGTTCTGAGTTATGAAGTTCTGAGTTATGAAGTTCTGAGTTATGAAGTTCTGAGTTATGAAGTTCTGAGTTATGAAGTTCTGAGTTATGAAGTTCTGAGTTATGAAGTTCTGAGTTATGAAGTTCTGAGTTATGAAGTTCTGAGTTATGAAGTTCTGAGTTATGAAGTAACCAGTACTTCATAACTCATGCAGGAGTTCACTATAACAACACGAGTTCAATTTAAAATTATACTATCTGAGGGTGGATAATAACATAATAATTAAAGAGGAAAGAACTATTAAGTAATGGCAATTAAGTAATTATCTTTAGTTTAATTTCCTTCTCTTCCCTGTGTTATCATATGTAATGGAAAGAAAAAGGATATGTTTTATAATATTAAATGAAACAAAAAAAAATGGAAAATATGACTATA
The DNA here is from genome assembly GCA_947561585.1 of Caprella mutica. Classification (NCBI taxonomy): domain Eukaryota; kingdom Metazoa; phylum Arthropoda; class Malacostraca; order Amphipoda; family Caprellidae; genus Caprella; species Caprella mutica. Next base: position 86,447 of record CANNZV010003939.1, on the reverse strand, counting down.
GTAAATGGAAAATAAACTAGTGTACTCTCCCGTTAAGAATAACGGGTCATCATCAATACCAATTTATTACCCGTTATTAGGTTACTTTTAATGAATTAAATTAAAATAAAATTTTCTGCTTAGTCTAATTTATTTTATAGATAAAATACATTTAAAAATTGAATAAAAACAGGGGAATTTAAATATCAAGTCAATATATTCCCGTGCGTATCATAGTTACATTCTTCATGTTTAATACCCGTAGTGTAAAAGCGGACACAAAATAAATTATAAACACACGAGGGAAATTATTAGGATAGAAGACTATTTTTCTTTATTTAAATGTGAAAGTGGAACCATTTTATTACTCAGATCTAACCCTAATAATCTAACTGAAAATAAACTAAAAAAAATTAAACCAAAGAAAATTTAAGCCGCAGACAAGTTTCCCCCTGAAATTGTATCGGTGGGTAACAGGGTAACAGAAGTTAAATAAACATTGACTAGAAATAGCAACCACTCTATATTCCCGATGCTATCTGCAGGCTAAATACACAACTGAAATTACCGAGCAAGTTTCAGTGTGAGTTTCGAGCGGCTCTACCGATTCGAATGAATGCTCCGAACGTATCTGAGTGATTAGATTGTTGTGACTTTATTCAAAATTGGTATTAAACAGTAAAGAGAAGCGAGGGGTAATATAGTACAGCTCCTTAATTAGGGATAGGGTTGTGATAATATGCTTTTATAATCATAGATCTTGTGAATAATGAAATGGTATCGAACACTTTATACAGGATGGGTCAAAAAAAAAACCAAACACAACTGTGAAACGTTATCAAATAAGTACTACATGTTCTCCATTTCTTGCCGAACACAATTCAATCCTTGTTCTCATTGCTGCCAAAGCTCTCTTAACTAATGCAGTGAATTCACTTCACTGGTGATTCACCTCTTCAAGTCTTCTGAGTTGCTGGTGAATTAGAGTACAATTTACTCTTCAAATGTCACATTGAGAAAACGTCACATTGTGCCAAGTCTGGTTATCTTGGTGGTTACTCATTTCAACTGTATGGCTTAGTGCAATAATGCGATTGTTGAACACATCAGTTAGCAAATGTCGCACAGCGATCTAACGTTATGGCAGTAGTAGGCAGTGGACAAGAAATGGACTTGTGGAGGGAGTTGGTGTATAGTATGGAAAGAATTAAGATCACATATTTATTTTATAATGGTTTGTCAATGTTATGTTATGAATATAAAGGACTATCGTGTTTTGTGCAATAAACAACAATCTTCGTCCTTTTTTGTTTGTGCGCAAGCATACTTTTGACACCGTTTACTATAATTACTATAGCATTGTTGAAATTGTTAAAAAAGAATTGTTTTAAATTTTCCACTATTAATGTAAAAAAAGTAGAAAAACACAAATTCAGAACTTAAGTAGATTTTAAAAATTTATCGATTCAAAGTTGATTTTCGTTTTATTTTTGACCCTCCCTGTATACTTCTTGTGTAGAACCATTCAATACTCTTTAATTCTCTATAATATTCTCAGGATATATGATTTCAAAACATATTGTCACAAACCTTATTATGGGCAACTGAGCAGTCTGTACGTAGCTACTTGGCAAAATGAAGGAGAAAAAAGATGTTGTGAACTTGTGAAGTAAAACATTTTTTTAATAACATTTTACGTAATATCAGTAAAATAATACTTATCTCCTTGAAATAATTTATTTTACTGTAAAACCTAATTTTTGACGTACTGTTTAGTAACTTATTTCTCTTTTGTTGGAATCAACATTTCAATATCAAATACTACTATATTAAAGGGTTAATTTTTAAGTGTGATATTAATCTATAAAAAAGTTACAACACTTTTTTATGGACTAAAATCACAACTTTCCTAAATAAAATAAAAGCCAATAAATTTTATATTCCATAAATAATGTTACCATAATTTAAAATATTTCATAAATTTTGTATTTCATAATTCAGAAGTGTTGCTATAACTAAGATTCACAGTAACTAAGATTGAATTTATTTGTTCCTCTAGATTGGTACTCAAAAGGCACATCAAACAGATTTCGGTTACAAATGCTGTTTCATCAGTTACGTAATACTTGAACCTCTTTATGAGGTTTAACTACTGTCCTATGAATAAATTTTACTGAACTGATATCTCTTGAATTGAAAACCAAAATATTCTTTGAACCAATGGGCCTCAGTATTTTAAAACCAGATTGAAACCGAAATCTTCTAAATAGTTTTCGTAATTACGACCGTTAAGCGATTCCGTACATTAGTTACTTATAATATAGATATACTAACGGGTTGGTAGAACGTGTCACAGTGGGTGTTTACTTTAACTGTTCTATACCACTTTGACACGTTCTACCAAACTGAAGCTATATTTATGATATCAATAACAAAAAATGCAAACCGGTAGGATAAACGTAACATACCCTTTAATAACTTATATTTTTGAGAGTCTTTAATTATTTATCCTAGGTAACTAGTGAAAAGAGTCACCACATTTTGAAAATTTCACAAATCACAGTTTTCTAATTTTCTATCATTTTCAAATCCTACAAATTTATCATCGTGTACCCAGACCAATTTAAAAAAAAAATATTACAAAAATTATTAGTATAGTTTCTTCTTGTTAAAAAATAATTACGGCTACAATTTTCTTTGACTGTACATAGATCAGTTGATCAATGTTTGCTGGCTTTAGACACTACATAGATGCGTTAGCGGTCGAAATGTTATTGCATTAAAGTGAAGTTGATTGGCATGGTGTGTTAGCTTTCTACCATTGACTAGAAATAAATTAGAGAGGAAATTCTGTGCCGTAATATTTACTGTGTAAGATTGTAATCATTAAGTAAACTCTTCAGAAATATCTGAGGAGAAAGTTATGGTGGGGCCAGAGAAGATTGAGAGAGAAAGTTATGGTGGGGCCAGAGAAGATTGAGAGAGAAAGTTATGGTGGGGCCATAGAAGATTGAGAGAGAAAGTTGTGGAGGGCCCATAGAAGATTGAGAGAGAAAGCTATGGTGGGGCCATAGAAGATTGAGAGAGAAAGTTATGGTGGGGCCATAGAAGATTGAGAGAGAAAGTTATGGTGGGGCCATAGAAGATTGAGAGAGAAAGTTATGGTGGGGCCATAGAAGATTGAGAGAGAAAGTTATGGTGGGGCCATAGAAGATTGAGAGAGAAAGTTATGGTGGGGCCATAGAAGATTGAGAGAGAAAGTTATGGTGGGGCCATAGAAGATTGAGAGAGAAAGTTGTGGAGGGCCCATAGAAGATTGAGAGAGAAAGCTATGGTGGGGCCATAGAAGATTGAGAGAGAAAGTTATGGTGGGGCCATAGAAGATTGAGAGAGAAAGTTATGGTGGGGCCATAGAAGATTGAGAGAGAAAGTTATGGTGGGGCCATAGAAGATTGAGAGAGAAAGTTATGGTGGGGCCATATAAGATTGAGAGAGAAAGCTATGGTGGGGCCATAGAAGATTGAGAGAGAAAGATATGGTGGGGCCATAGAAGATTGAGAGAGGAAGTTATGGTGGGGCCATAGAAGATTGAGAGAGAAAGTTATGGTGGGGCCATAGAAGATTGAGAGAGAAAGTTATGGTGGGGCCATAGAAGATTGAGAGAGAAAGTTATGGTGGGGCCATAGAAGATTGAGAGAGAAAGTTGTGGAGGGCCCATAGAAGATTGAGAGAGAAAGCTATGGTGGGGCCATAGAAGATTGAGAGAGAAAGTTATGGTGGGGCCATAGAAGATTGAGAGAGAAAGTTATGGTGGGGCCATAGAAGATTGAGAGAGAAAGTTATGGTGGGGCCATAGAAGATTGAGAGAGAAAGTTATGGTGGGGCCATAGAAGATTGAGAGAGAAAGCTATGGTGGGGCCATAGAAGATTGAGAGAGAAAGATATGGTGGGGCCATAGAAGATTGAGAGAGAAAGTTATGGTGGGGCCATAGAAGATTGAGAGAGAAAGTTATGGTGGGGCCATAGAAGATTGAGAGAGAAATTTATGGTGGGGCCATAGAAGAGTGAGAGAGAAAGTTATGGTGGGGCCATAGAAGATTGAGAGAGAAAGCTATGGTGGGGCCATAGAAGATTGAGAGAGAAAGTTATGGTGGGGCCATAGAAGATTGAGAGAGAAAGCTATGGTGGGGCCATAGAAGATTGAGAGAGAAAGTTATGGTGGGGCCATAGAAGATTGAGAGAGAAAGTTATGGTGGGGCCATAGAAGATTGAGAGAGAAAGTTATGGTGGGGCCATAGAAGATTGAGAGAGAAAGTTATGGTGGGGCCATAGAAGATTGAGAGAGAAAGCTATGGTGGGGCCATAGAAGATTGAGAGAGAAAGATATGGTGGGGCCATAGAAGATTGAGAGAGAAAGTTATGGTGGGGCCATAGAAGATTGAGAGAGAAAGTTATGGTGGGGCCATAGAAGATTGAGAGAGAAATTTATGGTGGGGCCATAGAAGAGTGAGAGAGAAAGTTATGGTGGGGCCATAGAAGATTATCACTGGGTTCTAATTGAAGGGTAAGTATGCTAAAGGTTATTCCTAACATCCTTATTCATATATACCTTAACTTTTAGACCTTTAATTTACATTTTCCCAACCGTAAAAGTAAATTTTGATACTAATTCGAATCATAAAATCACCTTTATTCGGATCGTTAAAATTCCAAATCCCTTATAACGATAAATGACATCAGAAAAATGTTATACAGCAATTGCCCAATGACAATAACTTATTGGTTCCATTTTTTATCGCATTGTTTTTTTCCAGAGGGAGACTGATAGTTTGGGTGACTTCTGTTGATGTAGAAGGCCATTTTATTCGACGGTAAAATCAATGGATTGAAGGCTAGAGAATAGAGACGAAACAAACCATTAATATGAATAGAGTGTTTCAATATACTTTACTGAATAATATAATGTATAGTTTTATATCTTTATTATAAGGATGATAAATTAGATAAAAATGATTTTGAAACAATGAATTTTTCTTAATCTAAATAAGTTTTTTTAATTTATCAAAAAAATTATCATTCGAGAACAATTTTATTTCGTTAATTTATTATTTATTTCAACGTTCTCGGATAGTGGGGCTGACATAGATCTCGAACTAATCTAAAAAATCTGATTGACCTCTGCTATCACCAACTCAGTTTCCGAGTACGTTACTCATGTCAGGTATTAAGCAAATACCGTTAAAAAAAGTTCACATTTCCTATTCACGTCAGTCGATGTTTTGGTTCATGACTGACACAGCTAATTAACACTCTAATCAAATGAGAAGCATCTTGAAATACTAAACAGCTGCCAAATTATTATCACGCTGTGAAATTATTCTAGTAATCAGATTAGTGTGAAATTAGCATGAAGCTGTAGATAGGGTGTGTTCTGAATTATCGGTCGGTTTCGCTTTTTCGAACACGTAAGAAAATATTTAGGATTATTATTTAACTTTTAATTTAATTGGTAGGCATCCATGATACCTGCAGGTATCCTGGATACCAACTATAATTAAAATAAACAATATATTAGAGTGTGTCTTCATTTTTTTTTATGTAATTTCATTTAAAAAAAATCTAAATTTTTATTTATTTAATCTAAAAAACGATATTTTAAATTAAAAACAAAGAGAAAACAAATGAGGTTAAATCCAAACTGTTTCGGAATTGCTTCTCCGAATTAAAACAGCGTAATTTGACTGAGTTTTTATTTAGTGATCTGAGAAAGATACAAAAAGACACAATGAACAACCAATACAATAATTCAGAAAATGTGGACAAATAGTTTATCTAGTCGTGAACAAATACTCACTTCAGGTAATTTGGCGTTGAAAAAGAAATCTTAGTAGCCGAGAGAAACAAACAAACTATCGATGGTCTTCCCAATAATATGTATATATATATATAGGTATATGTGGACTGAAAATATTAAAACTTTATTGAACATAGTAATAAATGAAACTCAAAACAGGTGTAACAATTCACCACACGCACACACACATACACATACACAAACAATAACGCCAAACTTACTTAACCGCTCGAACAATGTGGTGCACCACAGAAAAAATTACTCACATGAATGAGACCTATAAGAACTGACAAATAAAGAAAACAAAAAGTATTTAAACTATAACTAAAATTGTAGAAATATAAATACAAGGGACTAGAAGAAGTAGTCAGAAAGAAAGGTGGCTCCATGAACAAAGTCGCCTACCACCGTCAGTGACAATGCTCATGGATGCAGAAAAGCTACTCCGTGAATGCAGTCACTTACCAAAAGAGTGTGATGAAACGGGACACAAGCACCGGTGCGCTGCACCCACGGATGGAAGAGGAAAATGAAGAGGTGATTGTAAATGAAGTCTACGAGCCTACTTAACACAAAATCTAAAAACTTCGTAGTTGAAGAGCATAACCCTAGCGACATCCCCTAAACTGCAAGTAGCGTAAAAAAATATGATAAACATACCCATGATAATAAATTTAACATCAAACACATTTACCAAATTCAATAAACAGCCTTCCTAATTTGAAATAATAGATCTGTGAAATTATTTGGTCATCCTACGTGCTATTACTCCAAATTGAACTTTATGGTGAATCGCCTTTTGAGGGGCGATTTTATCGCTGCTTTCCAGCACACTCCCACCCGGCAACGAAAGTTGATATCATACATAAATAAATATATTCAAAGTTTCCCCATCAAAATATTACTTTTACTAGTATAGACAAGTGGGAACATCATAATCGACAAAAAAAACTCAGTACAATAAACATACTGTAATACAGTCTCTAGATAATACAGCTGATAGTAAATTGTATTTATTTTTTAACACGAACCAACTAACTACAGAACATTTAACTTATTTACAATAGAACAAAACAAATATTGACTGGAAACCCTATACTTAAATCAGTCATTCGCAACTAGAAGTATAATTTCGGAGATTGGCCGCTGATAAGTTTTGCGAGATCCTTGTGTTACCGTCTCCACTGTAACTGATCGCACAAGATCATCGGAACTGTATTTTACTTCTTTTACGATCGCCATTGGCCACATGTTGCGATTTTCTGTCTTGTTCTTGAGGAGAATTACGTCTCCAATTTTGACGTTGCGTCCAGCGTACAGCCACTTCGATCTCTGTTGAAGGCCTCCCAAATAGTGCAATCTCCATTTATTCCAAAAGCAGTCTGCCAAGAATTGCACCCTTTTCCACCTGTTTGACCCGTATGCTGATAAGTCTTGTACAGACAGTGATTCCACTGGTTGTTCACTTGGTGAATCTTTCAAGGTTAATAACATAGAAGGTGATATGGGTATAGGGTCTCTGGGGTCTGATGTAATTTCCCACATTGGGGTATTGTTGACAATCGCCATAGATTCCATCAACAGTGTGGAAAATTCGTCTCTGTTAAATGTCCGCTCTTTCAGATGATTCATGCTTCCCTCAAGTATTCGTTTGAGAGCGCCGATTTTTCTCTCCCACGCTCCTCCGAAGTGGCTCGCGTGAGGTGGATTGAAATGCCAGGTGCATTCGAGAGTCTCTAGTTCAGATTTTAGAAGATCCAGTGATGAATTAGCAATTTCCTGGTTGCTAACCCCAACGAAGTTTGTACCACGATCCGAATAAATATTGCGGACAGTTCCCCTCACAGCTATAAATCTCCTCAAAGCATTTTTCAGGCTAGACGTGTCTAACCCGATCAGAGTCTCTACATGTATAGCTCGGGATGCCATACAAGTTAGTAGGAGTCCCCAGATCTTCCTAGTCGCTTTGGTTTGACGAGTAGACTTGCTATCTGAGACGGTGTATGGACCAAACACATCAATGCCTGTATTATGGAACGGTGCTATCATTTCCATACGAGACTTGGGGAGAGAAGCCATCATTTGTTCTTCAGGAAGGGCCCTCAGCTTTTTACAGGGCACGCAAGTAGATAAGATCTTTTTAATCACCTTTGATCCTTTTTCGACGAAAAAGCCATTCGACCGGATGGCACCAAGTGTTAAGTGTCGACCTTGATGCATGGTCCCTTCGTGATAATGTCGAACAATGGCAGCAGTAAGAGGATGATGGGGAGAGAGCAGAAGAGGGTGTTTGATGTTGTAATCTAGAGACGAGTCCTTGAGTCTTCCACCAACGCGTAGCAAACCCATTTCATCCAAGAAGGGGTTAAAGCTAGCCAAGCTTTGTTCCCTTAAGTTTTCTTCATTTGTCAGAGAGGACATAAGGGTGCCATAACAGGAAAGTTGAGCCGTGTGCACAAGAAGGCACTTTGCGTCAAATTTTGAGTTTGAGTATTTAATCTTGGCAGAGGATAATTTCCTCGCAAGGAGATTGCAAAACCGTATGATCATCATGGCAATTCGAATCATCCTTCCGAATTCACTCACTCTATCGAACAATATGTTCAAGGAGCCGTCACATTTCAGTTCAGTTGTCAGAATGGTCTTGTCTTCTAGAGTTTCAGGAAGTGCCGCGTTAAGACAGAAAGATTCGTTTAGCTGCATCATTTCCCAGAGAAAATCCGGTCCTCTCATCCACATAGACTTATTTAGACCCTCTACGGTGTGAGGTCGACTGGCGATGTCTGCTGGATTGAGTGTTGAATTTATGTAGTGCCATTGAGAAACATCTGTCAGTTTCAATATTGCCCCAACTCTATGTGTGACGTATTTAGAAAACCGTTTCTCCTTGTTGTAGATATATGAAAGAACCACTTTGCTGTCGGAATACAACGAACATGTATCAATGGGCAATCTGATCTCTGAGATCACTTCTCTATATAGTTTGCATCCCAGTAACGCAGCACACAGTTCACTTCTTGGCATTGATGTGCAAGATTTAGGAACTAATCTAGAAGAACTAATGACGAAAGAAACATGGATCTCGTTATGAGTATTGAAGATCCTCAGATACACAACAGCTCCGATTGCCTTTTCGGATGCGTCAGAAAAGATGTGAAGTTCGTAACGTGAGGGACTTCCGAAAGTGGGAGGAGTGTAACATCTCGAGAGATTTATCTCGCGGAGGCTGGAGAGCGATTTAATCCACGTCGACCACTCTTCGTACAACTCCACAGGAAGGGACTCATCCCATTTCTTCGATGAATTACCGCAGTTTTTCAAAGCAATACGCTGAATGATTTTCCCTTTTAATATAACCGGAGATACGATGCCCAACGGATCATATATGCTATTCGTAACTGACAGCATGCCCCTCCTAGTGAAGGGTTTATTATTCAATTCATTTTTTATGAAGAATACGTCATCAGTGATACGCCATGCTAGTCCTAAGGCTTTGTGTATAGACTGATCTCCAATTGATATGTCATCTACTATTTTCGCTCTTTCAGACTCAGGGAAATGACTCGTCACTTGAGGAGAATTGGAGACAATCTTGCAGAATCTTATATCATATCTCCGAAGAATGCTCCTAATATCCTCTAAAAGAAGGATTGCTTCTTTGACTGACATGCAGCTGGCGAGTAGATCATCAACATATATGCTATCAGTTATGCACTTGATTGCCCTTTGATGTGTTAGTGCCTCAGGGTGGGTCGTTGTGTACTGGAGACCATAATGAGCCACAGCAGGACTCGACTTGTTACCGAAAAGATGAACACAACCTCTATAAGGGACTAACTCTTGGTTAGGCTTATTGTCTTTGAACCAAAAGAACCTTACGTAATCTTTGTGTTTGTCTGGTAAATAGAAATTGTAGAACATAGATTCTATGTCGCCACCAATGGCGACATCTCCAATCCTAAATCGCAGTAGTACCCCACGCAATCGGTTGTTTTCATCAGGTCCCTGCAGAAGCACTGAATTTAGACTGATGCCCATGTATTTGGCGGAACTGTCAAATACTAGTCTATGCTTATTTTTCTTTTGCTGAGTGACTACAAAGATTGGGAGCCACCATACCTTGTTAGGCTGCAAGGGTTGAATCTCTAAATCTGGTATCTGTTCGACATGACGAGCAGATATATTTTTAGCCATCGCACTGATACACTGATCCAACTTGTCATCGTCATCTTTTAACTTATTTAATGTACTTTTAGTACGAAAGAAGACGGCGGACTTGTTGTCTGGTAACTTAATATCCTCATGCTTAAGAGGCAGGTCCATTGTAATGTGGCCATCACCGTTAGTGTGAATTGTATTCTCCATGATCGAGAGAAATGTTTGGTCATCTCTCGAGAGTCCTCGAGCATCATCGTCATCGAATTCATCGAATATTCTGTCAGAGCTGCAATTCTTCTTGGGAAATAATGTTTTCGAACTGAAGTGCTCATGAGATGTTCTCAAGACTCTTTTGACCTTTGTTTTAATTCCAGAACTTGGACATGGAGAGCCAACCAATGCATATCCCAGTAAAGTTTCATGGACAAATGGGGCCTTGTCTCCATAACAGATGCTTTTCATTAGGTTCCCATAATTTCTACCAAGTAATAACAATGGTTCGGCACTAGTATCCAATTCCAAAAACTTACCGGCATGATGTTGTTGGTGAGGAATAGACTTTATTATGTTTGGGGTCCCCACCTCATATAATGATCCTGGTATATGTTCGCTAGTAATTAATTCAGGCAGAGAATAGAATTGATCACCTCCCGAGCCCCGAATCCAGAGTCCGCTGAGCATGTACCCATCATGTTCCGACTTCAGAGCACTCATAGTGGAGATGAGAAATTTCTCTCTTCGGCCGGACAGGTCTAGAAGATTCATCACTTTTTCGTCGATATATGAAGAATCTGACATGTCATCAATGATTGCATATAATTTTAGGACATTCTTAGGATTTTTCTCATGATGAATCTCACAAAGAAAAGTTTTGAAGCAGCTAAGGGTGTTGGAAGGATTGCCACAGACCACACTACAAAGTGTTTTCTTGTCACCCCCCTCGTCTTCTGGACAATATGGATTGGTGTATTTATTCTTGTTGTTATGGATACTTCTCTCGCGGTGCATTAACGTAACGTGGTTCCCTTTGCATTTGGCGCAGGTAGCATCACTGCTACACTCACGTACCATATGTTCTCCAAGACATCTAAAGCATAGTTTGTTATCGAGAGCAAACCTCTGTTTGTCCTGGTATTTGAGACTATTGAACAGTCGACAGTCGATCAAAGAATGCCCCTCTTTCTTGTGGTAGATGCATTCGGAAGTGAAATTTTCTTCCCCTGTTGAATGAATGTCTGCGGTACGCAGAGTGCGATTATTCTTTGGTTCGTAAAGTTTCTCAAAATTTGGATCTGAGAGCTCTCCCGTTGTATACTCAATGAAATGGATAAGAGCATTGAGAGGAGGAACGGTGCCTGCGTTTTCTTGGCTGAATCTATGGCCGTGAGACCTCCACTTCATTTGCAACCAATCTGGCAGTTTACACCAAACTTGTCTTTGGCCGATGGCCAGATTGGTTGCAAATGAAGTGGAGGTCTCACGGCCATAGATTCAGCTAGTTTGTTTGTTTCTCTCGGCTACTAAGATTTCTTTTTCAACGCCAAATTACCTGAAGTGAGTATTTGTTCACGACTAGATAAACTATTTGTCCACATTTTCTGAAATCACTGTTTCGGAATTGCTTCTCCGAATTAAAACAGCGTAATTTGACTGAGTTTTTATTTATTGATCTGAGAAAGATACAAGAAGACACAATGAACAACCAATACAATAATTCAGAAAATGTGGACAAATAGTTTATCTAGTCGTGAACAAATACTCACTTCAGGTAATTTGGCGTTGAAAAAGAAATCTTAGTAGCCGAGAGAAACAAACAAACTATCGATGGTCTTCCCAATAATATGTATATATATATATAGGTATATGTGGACTGAAAATATTAAAACTTTATTGAACATAGTAATAAATGAAACTCAAAACAGGTGTAACAATTCACCACACGCACACACACATACACATACACAAACAATAACGCCAAACTTACTTAACCGCTCGAACAATGTGGTGCACCACAGAAAAAATTACTCACATGAATGAGACCTATAAGAACTGACAAATAAAGAAAACAGAAAGTATTTAAACTATAACTAAAATTGTAGAAATATAAATACAAGGGACTAGAAGAAGTAGTCAGAAAGAAAGGTGGCTCCATGAACAAAGTCGCCTACCACCGTCAGTGACAATGCTCATGGATGCAGAAAAGCTACTCCGTGAATGCAGTCACTTACCAAAAGAGTGTGATGAAACGGGACACAAGCACCGGTGGCTGCACCCACGGATGGAAGAGGAAAATGAAGAGGTGATTGTAAATGAAGTCTACGAGCCTACTTAACACAAAATCTAAAAACTTCGTAGTTGAAGAGCATAACCCTAGCGACATCCCCTAAACTGCAAGTAGCGTAAAAAAATATGATAAACATACCCATGATAATAAATTTAACATCAAACACATTTACCAAATTCAATAAACAGCCTTCCTATTTTGAAATAATAGATCTGTGAAATTATTTGGTCATCCTACGTGCTATTACTCCAAATTGAACTTTATGGTGAATCGCCTTTTGAGGGGCGATTTTATCGCTGCTTTCCAGCACACAAACGTTTGGTAGAGTGTTTGATATCTCAGTAAAATCATAATACCAGTTTTGTTCAAGTTTTCTTTAAGTAACTAACTCAAGCTCAATTACCAATATATTACCAAGTTATTATGTATAACTTTAACTCTCATATTTTGAAGAAATGGACCAATTAATTGCATAAATAATTGATTATCTACTCCATCACTATTAGTCCTGATTCATACTCTTTACCTGCCTTGCACAATCTCGAGATTGGCACACATTTTTAATGATCCTAAAAACACGCAACACATTCTCGAGATTGGGCATATCGGCAAAGAGCGCAGAACATGTTCACTACATCATTACCATATAGTACGTAGGTAATTACGTATAAGCAGATCGTAATTGGCGTATCACTTGAAAGTTTCGTAAAAATGTTTAAACAGATTTACTAGCCATCATTCCATTGGTCTATAATTGGTGACATTGTAACAAAAAAGAACTTATCAATAAGTTATTGCTCATTAAACAACTTTTAACATTAATTCATTCAAATAAAATATTATATGATAGAGAGCTTATGTTGTATAAGTAGGTAAAAGTAGCCAATTAAATTCATTGTTAGGTCCAGTTTTTCCCTCTTATTCTTGACGATGAATTGATGTAATCATGATTTGTATTTTCTTTTTATTTTACTAAGTAAAGCGGATCAAGGAGACTTTAAGGACCCCTAATTTTCAAACTATACCCCAAGTGTAGTTTAAGGCTATTATTATGACATAATAATAATTATTATGACATAAAACTTGTAATTCTTATCTTTAAAATGAAGCAAATTTCAATCTTCTAGCAATAATAGTTTACAAATTACAACACTTTTAAATTTAATACTTTTTTTGTGTAAAAACTATATCTGTCATATTTTTCTACAGCAACTTTCTACAAATTGGGCACACATATGTTTTCCGGGGGGATTTTTTCCGTCGGGGATTTTTTCATCTGGGGGATTTTTTTCGGATACCCCAGTGAAGCTGCTAATATGGTTTATATGGTAATTATGGTTTACATGGTATTTATGGTTTATATGGTAATTATGGTTTATATGGTAATTATGGCTCAATGCAATGAAAGAAGGCGATTCACTTGACTTGCACTCTCTAGTCACGACTTGAGACTTAATTAAGTTAGATGCTACATCATCATCTGGATTGACAGTATATCATTTTCCAAGACTTGGAAATTAGTAGAAGTTATTCTGAAATGTATGTGGTATATATAAACGAGTAAATGAAAAATTATAATTTGAATGGAATAGTACAATCATATGAAGAAATAGTTAAATTTAAATGCGTATAAGTACTACTATACAGAATATATTTATTATTTACTGTAGAACGTATAAATAAAAAAATAGTAATACAAAATGGAAAAATACAAATTTAATACTAATTAATGAAAAAAAAAATAATCAGGAAATACAAGAATCAATTGCTTGCCATTTTTTGCATGTAGATTCATAGTAAAATGATATTGGATACTTTCATAACTTTTCCTATAAGGGTGGCTGGTCAATTGATCCCCGGTCATTTGATCCCTATACTTTTTGATCCCGACCGGGAATCAAATGACCGGGGATCAATTACCTAGACCGACTCATAGGGGACGGATGTGCATCCTAACTTTTAAAGATGGGTATCCATCAGTGGGATACTAATGAATTGATGGAGTAGATAGGCAGAATGTACGAAAGTAAATGATTATCTATTAGGAAGTGCAATAGGTATATCAGTAATATCTAATAAATGAAATTATTTCTATAATAGAAACTGCTTCTGTCTGTCCGTCACATTGCGCTTGACAAGCAGCTGCTAGCATGGGTATAATAATATTATCAGTTCAATGAATGATTTAATCAACTAAATAACATCTATATTAATAACTTCCTTTGTGTTTAGCATAGAGTTATAATAAACTACTCTAGAGAGAGGAAATGTTGCACCGATTGTAGGACGCTAAGGAAGACGGTGTAAAACCTTATTTTGTTTCAGTTATATCATTTCTCTATTAAATTTTGTTTCAGTTATATCATTTCTCTATTAAATTTTGTTTCAGTTATATCATTTCTCCATTAAATTTTGTTTCAGTTATATCATTTCTCCATTAAATTTTGTTTCAGTTATATCATTTCTCCATTAAATTTTGTTTCAGTTATATCATTTCTCCATTAAATTTTGTTTCAGTTATATCATTTCTCCATTAAATTTTGTTTCAGTTATATTATTTCTCCATTAAATTTTGTTTCAGTTATATCATTTCTCCATTAAATTTTGTTTCAGTTATATCATTTCTCCATTAAATTTTGTTTCAGTTATATTATTTCTCCATTAAATTTTGTTTCAGTTATATCATTTCTCCATTAAATTTTGTTTCAGTTATATCATTTCTCCATTAAATTTTGTTTCAGTTATATTATTTCTCCATTAAATTTTGTTTCAGTTATATCATTTCTCCGTTAAATTTTGTTTCAGTTATATCATTTCTCCATTAAATTTTGTTTCAGTTATATCATTTCTCCATTAAATTTTGTTTCAGTTATATCATTTCTCCATTAAATTTTGTTTCAGTTATATCATTTCTCCATTAAATTTTGTTTCAGTTATATTATTTCTCCATTAAATTTTGTTTCAGTTATATCATTTCTCCGTTAAATTTTGTTTCAGTTATATCATTTCTCCATTAAATTTTGTTTCAGTTATATCATTTCTCCATTAAATTTTGTTTCAGTTATATCATTTCTCCATTAAATTTTGTTTCAGTTATATCATTTCTCCACTAAATTTTGTTTCAGTTATATCATTTCTCCATTAAACTCACGCCAGATTGCCAGTCACGTGACCCAAAAATAAGGATTTTAGCGTCCCGCAGACGCGATATTATTTTGGCCACTGACTCACCACCTGATTTTGTGTCCGCTTTTACACTACGGGTATTAAACATGAAGAATGTAACTATGGTACGCACGGGAATATATTGACTTGATATTTAAATTCCCCTGTTTTTATTCAATTTTTAAATGTATTTTATCTATAAAATAAATTAGACTGTGCAGAAAATTTAATTTTAATTTAATTCATTAAAAGTAACCTAATAACGGGTAATAAATTGGTATTGGTGATGACCCGTTATTCTTAACGGGTAAGTACACTAGTTAAATATAACTCGTTTGAAAATATTGTTGTTCAAGCAAAGGCAGGGATTATGAATAATAAATTAATTGAACTACCATCAGTGAACATAAAATTGTTATAGTAAAAATAATGTCATTTTTGACGTTTTGACGTTTAATTGTTTTGACGTTTGCTAGTTTTGACGTTTAAATAAATTGACGTTGAATAAGTTAAAGGATACATCGGGTAAAAGATCTAATTAACATTTTCTAAGTCATATTGCGTAATATGTCTCTAAAACCATTCCTCTTTTTATAAAATATCTTCAGAAGAATAGATTCTTCTTGATAATAATAGACCCACCCTTAGCCATGTATAAACTGAGGAAAAATACGAGTCAAATTGACTCAAAATCTTAAATTTCAGTTTATCCCAAAACTGGCCCAAAAATGTGAGTCAATTTGACTCATCCTAACATTTTACTCAAAAAAAAGTCATATTGACTCCTAATTCATAGTCAGATTGACTCAGGTAGAGTCAATCAAGATTTAAAGACTCCAATATTGGAGTTTTGCAGCATTGACTCAAGCGATGAGTCAGGCTGACTCGCATTTTTCCTCAGTGTACTCTATAATGTAACTTGGCCCTTTAATGTGCACTGCCTCTCGGGAGGACATTAGAAAAACATCAAATAATGTCTAAATCTATTCCATATAATCCTATTCTAGCAGTAAAAAACGTAATAATGTAAGTAGACTGTGACACATAAAGATTCTACATCTTAAGCCACTCAAGTTCTTCCCAAAGAAAATTAGACTTAATAAAATAAATTGTTTTAACATATTACTTCTTAAAAATATTATCTATCTAATATTGAAAAATCAAAAACAAAATGTAGACTGCAAAATAACTTCGGTGCCTCATTTTATGATTTAAAACACCGCCATCTTTGAAAACGGTGCCTAAAAAGTGAACTCCATTTGGGTGACTGATTGCAACTCCTGCGAACTTTTACGGTGAAGTTTGGGTTTCTTCTTGCGGAGATAAGAGAGATAAGAGATATCAACGTACACAAAAGATGTCGAGTGGTAAAGTTCGAGCAATTAGAGAGTTCCACTATTGACCTAACATAGTGCAGGTAAATTCTCAGGTAGAGTTCATAACGTTAACAATTGAAGACAGTTTCAGTAGGCTACGGATGGTTAATTTGGGGAACGGACTATTCCCCGCCGGATTATTCCCTGCCGGATTATTCCCCGCCGGAATTCTCCCCGCCGGACTTTTCCCCGCTGGATTATTCCCTGTCGGACTTTTCCCCGCCTGGATTTTTCCCCGCCGGACTTTTTATCCGCCGGTCTTTTCCCCGCCGGACTTTTCCCCGCCTAATTTTCTATTAAATTTTAAACTCTGGAAGACAATTTAATATTAAGATTTTTTAATTAGTTTTCGAAAAAAATCGTTTTGACCAATAAATCTATTGTTGCGAAATTGTAAATCAAAGTCTGCCGTCGCAACTAACCAATTTTTTTTTCAACATTGTTGCATGGAAATTGGTCACTTACCAACTCCTTGAACCGAACCCGTTTTGTAGTTACTCTTTCGATAATTAGTTTTCATTGGAGAGTTTTAGAGAAAATGTACAACTTTGTATCTAAATCTTCCTCAAATCTGACTACTTGAAAAGTCTTGATTTAAGGATTTCTACACTCTAACTTATAAATTTTTATAATAATGGTTAATCCATCGTAAGTTCTTTAAGGTATAAATATTAAATAAGCATAATATAGAAAAAAAATACTATATAAGAGGCCAATATTAAATGTAATAAAAAAATATATAGTAGGGTTACAAATTCTGTAATATATTAATTGTCAAATTAATAAACTACAATTAAATTTATTAGTGTGCTGGAAAAGTATCTATTTGAACGAGAAGTAAATAGATCACCATTTTTTATAATAGCTGGTAAAGAAAATAATAAATTCACGATATGTATAACTTTAGAGCTGGAATAAACTGAATTAATCGTAGCTTCTTAGACTATATTGCGACATTTGGCAACTCTTAGAATTGCCTAATGTTTGAACTTTGTAGCATATCTTTATTATATGCAAATGTACGAAGGTAAAGTCTTAAAATATAAACGACCAATATCGACACATACGGAAATCAAAGCTAAAAATAAGACTGTATTATTGTGTAAGTCTGTTAATAAAATGTGTCTTCTATTGATAAATGGTTTGTTTTATCGAAATTATAAATTAGTAGCACAAAATACTATTATTTTATTCGGTAGGGAAAAGTCCGACGGGGAATAGTCCAGGCGGGGAAAAGTCCGGTGGGGAATAGTCCAGGCGGGCAAAAGTCCGGCGGGAAAAGTCCTAGTGCCGGTTAATTCATTATATCCTTTAGTGTGATTAAAGTGTTATGTATGCCCTAAGATGACATATATGTCACCTTTCAAGTGATTTTTTTTTTTTGGATTAATTTAGAGATATTTACCTATAACAATCGTTTATATACATGTATTCTCGTTTATTGATAAAGACACAATTTTTTTAAATAAAATAAAAATTATTGTTTAATTTGATTAGTTTTTTCTATATATTACAAATATAATACACAAATATTTTATTTCTTCGCGTTCAAATTAATCAGTGAAGAGGGGACAGTGAAAGTACGCTCCATGCGCTAGGTCCACTACTTGGATACCATCGAAGATTAGAATGAATCACAAAATATCTTCTATAGCCCCACCATAATTTTCTCTCTCAATCTTCTATGGCCCCACCATAACTCTCTCTCTCAATCTTCTATAGCCCCACCATAACTTTCTCTCTCAATCTTCTATGGCCCCACCATAACTTTCTCTTTCAATCTTCTATGGCCCCACCATAACTTTCTCTTTCAATCTTCTATAGCCCCACCATAACTTTCTCTCTCAATCTTCTATGGCCCCACCATAACTTTCTCTCTCAATCTTCTATGGCCCCACCATAACTTTCTCTCTCACTCTTCTATAGCCCCACCATAACTTTCTCTCTCAATCTTCTATGGCCCCACCATAACTTTCTCTTTCAATCTTCTATGGCCCCACCATAACTTTCTCTTTCAATCTTCTATAGCCCCACCATAACTTTCTCTCTCAATCTTCTATGGCCCCACCATAACTTTCTCTCTCAATCTTCTATGGCCCCACCATAACTTTCTCTTTCAATCTTCTATAGCCCCACCATAACTTTCTCTCTCAATCTTCTATGGCCCCACCATAACTTTCTCTCTCAATCTTCTATGGCCCCACCATAACTTTCTCTCTCACTCTTCTATAGCCCCACCATAACTTTCTCTCTCAATCTTCTATGGCCCCACCATAACTTTCTCTCTCAATCTTCTATGGCCCCACCATAACTTTCTCTTTCAATCTTCTATAGCCCCACCATAACTTTCTCTCTCAATCTTCTATGGCCCCACCATAACTTTCTCTCTCAATCTTCTATGGCCCCACCATAACTTTCTCTCTCAATCTTCTATGGCCCCACCATAACTTTCTCTTTCAATCTTCTATAGCCCCACCATAACTTTCTCTCTCAATCTTCTATGGCCCCACCATAACTTTCTCTCTCAATCTTCTATGGCCCCACCATAACTTTCTCTCTCAATCTTCTATGGCCCCACCATAACTTTCTCTCTCAATCTTCTATGGCCCCACCATAACTTTCTCTCTCACTCTTCTATAGCCCCACCATAACTTTCTCTCTCAATCTTCTATAGCCCCACCATAACTTTCTCTCTCAATCTTCTATGGCCCCACCATAACTTTCTCTCTCACTCTTCTATAGCCCCACCATAACTTTCTCTCTCAATCTTCTATAGCCCCACCATAACTTTCTCTCTCAATCTTCTATGGCCCCACCATAACTTTCTCTCTCACTCTTCTATAGCCCCACCATAACTTTCTCTCTCAATCTTCTATAGCCCCACCATAATTTTACTCCTAGAAAAAATGTAACGTTGCGAAAAAAGTGAATTAAAAATAAATAAACGAAATTAAAATTATTGAAAGAATTTCAAAAATATGAAATCCTAAAAATTGACAAAAAGCACTTATGATTTTAATTATATATCAATTTATATTCTACTTCCAGTAATTAACTTGCAATATTTGAACAAGCTAGTCTTAAATTAAATTTAATATAGAGTATGTTTTCAACTAATTTTAATTAACTTATAATGATTTTCCAATGGACTTTTCATCTTAGTTATTCTCTGTTTGTACAAGAACCTCACATGTGACTTTTATATGCAATATACAGTACGTTTCTTCTAGCAGGAATGTGTACTTAAAGAGCAATACATTAATTAATTCCAAGAAATAATAACGTATTTTAATTAATTTGATCAAACTCTCGCTTTTGATGTAAGAATTCCGTAGACTTAAATTATTTGCAATATCAACATTCTCAGAAATTTATACATCTTTTGATCGAGTAATTTCCTAAAGCAAATTTGATGTTTTTACAGACATTATTTCCTTTGAAATTGTAGTTTAAAATGGTATATAGCGATTAATTTCGTTAGACGTGGGAGTAGGTCATATTGCTGACGTCAATAGGAAATTAAGTACAAGGGACTGGAAGAAGCAGTCAGAAAAGAAAGTAGCTCCATGAACAAAGTCATCTTCCACCAGTCAGTGACAATGCTCATGGATGCAGAAAAGCTACTCCATGAACAAAGTCATCTTCCACCAGTCAGTGACAATGCTCATGGATGCAGAAAAGCTACTCCATGAACAAGGTCACTTAACACTAGTCAGTGACAAGCTCATGGATGCAGAAAAGCTACTCCATGAACAAAGTCACCTACCACCAGTCAGTGACTAAGCTGATGGATGCAGAAAAGCTACTCCATGAACAAAGTCACCTACCACCAGTCAGTGACAAGCTCATGGATGCAGTAAAGCTACTCCATGAACAAAGTCACCTACCACCAGTCAGTGACTAAGCTCATGGATGCAGAAAAGCTACTCCATGAACAAAGTCACCTACCACCAGTCAGTGACTAAGCTCATGGATGCAGTAAAGCTACTCCATGAACAAAGTCACTTACCACCAGTCAGTGACTAAGCTCATGGATGCAGAAAAGCTACTCCATGAACAAAGTCACCTACCAACAGTCAGTGACAATGCTCATGGATGCAGAAAAGCTACTCCATGAACAAAGTCACCTACCACCAGTCGGTGACAAAGCTCATGGATGCAGAAAAGCTACTCCAAGAACAAAGTCACTTACCACCAGTCAGTGACAATGCTCATGGATGCAGAAAAGCTACTCCAAGAACAAAGTCACTTACCACCAGTCAGTGACAATGCTCATGGAAGCAGAAAAGCTACTCCATGGACAAAGTCACCTACCACCAGTCAGTGACAAGCTCATGGAAGCAGAAAAGCTACTCCATGAACAAAGTCACCTACCACCAGTCAGTGACAATGCTCATGGATGCAGAAAAGCTACTCCATGAACAAAGTCACCTACCAACAGTCAGTGACAATGCTCATGGATGCAGAAAAGCTACTCCATGAACAAAGTCACCTACCACCAGTCAGTGACAATGCTCATGGATGCAGAAAAGCTACTCCATGAACAAAGTCACCTACCAACAGTCAGTGACAATGCTCATGGATGCAGAAAAGCTACTCCATGAACAAAGTCACCTACCACCAGTCAGTGACAATGCTCATGTATGCAGTAAAGCTACTCCATGAACAAAGTCACCTACCAACAGTCAGTGACAATGCTCATGGATGCAGAAAAGCTACTCCATGAACAAAGTCATCTACCACCAGTCAGTGACAATGCTCATGGATGCAGAAAAGCTACTCCATGAACAAAGTCACCTACCAACAGTCAGTGACAATGCTCATGGATGCAGAAAAGCTACTCCATGAACAAAGTCATCTACCACCAGTCAGTGACAAGCTCATGGATGCAGAAAAGCTACTCCATGAACAAAGTCACCTACCAACAGTCAGTGACAATGCTCATGGATGCAGAAAAGCTACTCATTGTTTGTATGTTGATACATTTATGAATTTATATGTCATGCAGTATACTACCTTGCTAATAAGGATAAGTTTCATGATTATTACCGGTTAATAACTTTCAACAAGCACACATAAAACTTTTATAATGATCGAGAACATATATGTTACAACAACAATTACTTATTTTGAATAGTTTTTAACTTTACTAACTACCCAACTAGCGGAGTAATAATTATACATTAACAATAATATGTTTTGAACATTTAAGATGAAATTGTTCAAGACGATATATCTATAATATTTGGTAGAATGATAAGTATAGGGATCTTCAATTGGCTTCAGAGTCCGGTTATTGAAACTTCAGGGGTAACTTGGTAGAATGAATGATGAAAGAATTTAATTATGAAAGAACTGTCAAATTGAATATTTTTTTTATATGATTATATCCATAAAATTTGAAAAAAATGTACCTAGAAAATATAAATGTAAAAATGTTGTAGGGTGTAGACTTTTCGAAATGGATTATTTTAAATTGTATTGTGACGAAATAAAATGTTACATGATAATTTAATACATTATGAATATTGATTTCAATTCTTTGTGAAGTTTTCATTTATTTATGTTTCGAATACATAAGACAAAAAATTGAATTCGAACTTGAACCATTACAGCAAAATCCATTTAAAAAAATTTGAAAATTGTATCGTCAAGAAAAAATCACCAAAAATCTCGATCATGTAAGTAAAGCTGTTACAACAGCCAGTCTATGTACAGGTAAAGCTGTTACAACGACCAGTCTATGTACAGGTAAAGCTGTTACAACAGCCAGTCTATGTACAGGTAAAGATGTTACAACAGCCAGTCTATGTACAGGTAAAGATGTTACAACAGCCAGTCTATGTACAGGTAAAGATGTTACAACAGCCAGTCTATGTACAGGTAAAGCTGTTACAACAGCCAGTCTATGTACAGGTAAAGCTGTTACAACAGCCAGTCTATGTACAGGTAAAGCTGTTACAACAGCCAGTCTATGTACAGGTAAAGCTGTTACAACAGCCAGTCTATGTACAGGTAAAGATGTTACAACAGCCAGTCTATGTGTACAGGTAAAGCTGTTACAACAGCCAGTCTATGTACAGGTAAAGATGTTACAACAGCCAGTCTATGTACAGGTAAAGATGTTACAACAGCCAGTCTATGTACAGGTAAAGCTGTTACAACAGCCAGTCTATGTACAGGTAAAGCTGTTACAACAGCCAGTCTATGTACAGGTAAAGCTGTTACAACAGCCAGTCTATGTACAGGTAAAGATGTTACAACAGCCAGTCTATGTGTACAGGTAAAGCTGTTACAACAGCCAGTCTATGTACAGGTAAAGATGTTACAACAGCCAGTCTATGTACAGGTAAAGATGTTACAACAGCCAGTCTATGTACAGGTAAAGCTGTTACAACAGCCAGTCTATGTACAGGTAAAGCTGTTACAACAGCCAGTCTATGTACAGGTAAAGATGTTACAACAGCCAGTCTATGTACAGGTAAAGCTGTTACAACAGCCAGTCTATGTACAGGTAAAGCTGTTACAACAGCCAGTGTATGTACAGGTAAAGCTGTTACAACAGCCAGTCTATGTACAGGTAAAGCTGTTACAACAGCCAGTCTATGTACAGGTAAAGCTGTTACAACGGCCAGTCTATGTACAGGTAAAGCTGTTACAACAGCCAGTGTATGTACAGGTAAAGCTGTTACAACAGTCAGTCTATGTACAGGTAAAGCAGTTACAACAGCCAGTCTATGTACAGGTAAAGCTGTTACAACAGCCAGTCTATGTACAGGTAAAGCTGTTACAACAGCCAGTCTATGTACAGGTAAAGCTGTTACAACAGTCAGTCTATGTACAGGTAAAGCTGTTACAACAGACAGTCTAGGTACAGGTAAAGCTGTTACAACAGCCAGTCTATGTACAGGTAAAGCTGTTACAACAGTCAGTCTATGTACAGGTAAAGCTGTTACAACAATAACAACAACAACAAAGGCTTTACTTATAATGACATCAGAATGGGGAGACTCAAACACCAAGAAATAGCACATTGCTACGATTCACTAGCTAGAACAATAGTCACTACACTCAGTAATGTTCCACTTTCCCCCTATAAGCCATGTCCCTGTAGAGAAGAACTGAAGTGAATCTAAGAATAGTGTATGTGTTAGTCATATTCCACCTCGGTATATTCCACATCGATATATTCCACATCGGTATATTCCACCTCGGTTTATTCCACATCGATATATTCCACATCGATATATTCCATATCGGTATATTCCACCTCGGTATATTCCACCTCGGTATATTCCACATCGGTAAATTCCACATCGGTAAATTCCACGCCAGTAAATTCCACATCGGTAAATTCCACATCGGTATATTCCACATCGGTATATTCCACCTCGGTATATTCCACGCCGGTATATTCCACCTCGGAATATTCCACATCGGTAAATTCCACATCGGTAAATTCCACGCCGGTAAATTCCACATCGGTAAATTCCACATCGGTAAATTCCACGCCGGTAAATTCCACATCGGTAAATTCCACATCGGTTTATTCCGCATCGGTAAATTCCACATCGGTAAATTCCACATCGGTATATTCCACATCGGTATATTCCACCTCGGTATATTCCACGCCGGTATATTCCACCTCGGAATATTCCACATCGGTAAATTCCACATCGGTATATTCCACGCCGGTAAATTCCACATTGGTATATTCCACCTCGGTATATTCCACATCGGTATATTCCACGCCGGTAAATTCCACATTGGTATATTCCACCTCGGTAAATTCCACATCGGTAAATTCCACGCCGGTAAATTCCACATCGGTAAATTCCACATCGGTAAATTCCACGCCGGTAAATTCCACATCGGTAAATTCCACATCGGTATATTCCACCTCGGTATATTCCACCTCGGTATATTCCATCTCGGTAAATTCCACACCGGTAAATTCCACATCGGTAAATTCCACATCGGTAAATTCCACATCGGTAAATTCCACATCGGTAAATTCCACATCGGTATATTCCACCTCGGTATATTCCACCTCGGTATATTCCACCTCGGTAAATTCCACCTCGGTATATTCCACCTCGGTATATTCCACGCCGGTAAATTCCACATCGGTAAATTCCACATCGGTATATTCCACCTCGGTAAATTCCACCTCGGTAAATTCCACCTCGGTATATTCCACCTCGGTATATTCCACCTCGGTATATTCCACCTCGGTATATTCCACATCGGTATATTCCACCTCGGTATATTCCACCTCGGTATATTCCACATCGGTATATTCCACATCGGTATATTCCACGCCGGTAAATTCCATCCCAGTTAATACGATCATTTGGGTGACAATAAAAAGTCATAGATTCTATTTTCAGATTACCATTTGTTAAATACTTGGTACCGAGGAAGAAATAACTCAGACGATATCCTGAGACATTCGAACAATATTTAGAGGTAGCTCTAGTCAATTTTTACCATAATATGGTAGTTTATTTCAAAGTTTACATATTGAGCAATTTAATAATAATTCTTTTTTAACAAGAGACTGCTATATATGCTCTTATAACAATGGTTGAAAGAAGTGTGGATGGAGTCGACTGCCAGAAACAACCTTTAGGACAAAAACCCTGTGCAATAATGCCGTCCATCCCCACCAAAACCATGGTCAAGAGAAAACCTTCGATCAAAAACCAACACCACTTTCACTCGATGTGAAAATTTAAAATATATTGAAAATAACAAGAAAATACCTCAACTGATAAAGAGCGTTCACACAACCTTTCTTTCTGCTGTTCTATCACTGTAGTGAAAAATAAACATCTTCTGAACACAACAAAAGGTTTAATTTACTACGACGGAAATGAAAGATACCTAGTATTATATAAAATATTAATGAATGAATTATATCAATAACTAACAAACTTAACCCGTAAAGTGGGGTGGAACTTACCGGGGTGGAACTTACCAGGGTGGAACTTACCGGGGTGGAACTTTCCGGGGTGGAACTTACCGCGGTGGAATATACCGGTCACCGTTTCCAGAGATAGAAAGTGTTTCAGCATTGCTGGTCTCTTAGAACTAGATGATGTGCACTCGTAGAGAGCATACCTTTGCCATCGCTTATAACCTTAACCATACAATAATAAATGACCTTGACCTTTGGCTCAGTATGTCCCAAGATCTAACCAAATGGTTCCTGAACATTGACTAATCTAAAATCTTATATCGATATATTCATTTTCATGAATCACATAGACTCTATGTAATAGTATTATAATATGATATTTTTCCAATGAAACGATACATAAAATATTTATATTTAATATATACTTTTATCAATTCATTTCTATCGTTTTTTTAACAAGCCTTCTTTATAAAAATATAAAAAAGTCACTTTAAATTAATTCACATTTCCGTTGTACTGACTTTTCTCAGTGTGTAATCATAAATACTGTTTCAGAGTAAACAAACAGAACACACATCAATCTCAATATGTGGTACAATTAAATAGAATGACTGCACACTGTAGCTTTATTGCATCACAGAGCACAGTTCAAGGAGACGGGTGGGTGGCTGTTATGCGACAATATTGTTTCTAGCTCTACACATCTAACAAGGTTTAGACAATGCGCCTGTCAAAGGGGGCTGGTGAATCTAATATATGAAAGACATGATAGCCCTGAGAGACACTGTGTACTGTTGTGTAAAATGAGATTTTAGGTATAGTATAGCTCCTCTATAATGAACTCCTCTATAGTAAAAGTAGTTTCTTGAGTGAGGAAATAGCCTCTATAATGAGCATTTTTTCCGTTTGGCATAAAATGGTAATTTGTTTTAGAAAACTAAAGGCAATTTTATGGCAGACTAAAGAAAATTTGTTCACTATAGAGGCTACTTCCTTACTCAAGACACTACGTTCACTATACAAGATTTCATATAGAGGAACAGTACTGTAGTTATATTATGGTTACTATATAATATATATCAAGTATAGGATTTACTCCTGGGATATTAAGGGAATATCCCAGGCAAGGAGGATTTATTCCTGGTATATTAAGGGAATATTCCAGGCAAGAAGGAAGAATTCTTTTTATTTCTCACAAATTCTTGCTACTATATTAACTCATTATGATACCTAATTAATAATGATTCTTTTATAATAAACTGCACATTTTGTTTTAATTTTCACTTCATTAACAAATAGCAGGTGTACAATTATAAACATTTTTCAAAGTATGAACGACTGTACGTAAAGTAAAACAATGATGTTAAAAATGGCACAATGGAAAAGATTTCCATGTAATGGAATATTCTCGGGTGAGGGGATATATGATATATGATATAAATGATATATGATATAAATGATATATGATATAAATGATATATGATATAAATGATATATGATGTAAATGATATATGATATAAATGATATATGATATAAATGATATATGATATAAATGATATATGATATAAATGATATATGATATAAATGATATATGATATAAATGATATATGATATAAATGATATATGATATAAATGATATATGATATAAATGATATATGATATAAATGATATATGATATAAATGATATATGATATAAATGATATATGATATATGATATAAATGATATATGACATAAATGATATATGATATGAATGATATATGATATATGATATATATGTTATATGGTTTATATATATTCAGAGACAATGAATTGTTTATCATGGTTCTAAACTAACTAGTACAGTACCTGTTATTGGGACTAAATTATATTCAAACGCAGGAATGTATAATGAATAAACATATTCTGATTGAACAAAAAAAAAGCCTAAATATATTTTTTTTTAATAATTAGTGTCTATATTATTGTAGCCCGTGCAATAAGTGTTTAGTTTCTCCTTTTAATGTGTATTTCTTAATAAAAGTGTGACAGACAGACAGACGGACGGACGCGGCTCTTATTATAGTTCTAGTGTAGTTTCCCGTTAAGAATAACGGGTCATCACCAATACCAATTTATTACCCGTTATTAGGTTACTTTTTATGAATTGAATTAAAATAAAATTTTCTGCATAGTCTAATTTATTTTATAGATAAAATACATTTAAAAATTGAATAAAAACAGGGGAATTTAAATATCAAGTCAATATATTCCCGTGCGTAGCATAGTTACATTCTTCATGTTTAATACCCGTAGTGTAAAAGCGGACACAAAATAAATAAACACACGAGGGAAATTATTAGGATAGATAGATATACTTATGCTAATATTGAAATATTTTCTGTGCGCATTCTCACTGTTGGTGCTTTAAGTTATGTACATACATTTTATAACTACATTAAATTAAATTAATTAAACGGTAATTTGATGAAAAAAATAAATAAGAAAAATTGAAATAAAGTATTTGATAAAATTAATATTATCGTTCTAAAATTAATAAAACATTTTATTTAATGTGTTATTATTTCATATAAAATGTTGCTTTTTAAATAAATAAAATTTAATTTTCATTTGGTATTATTTTTATTTTCATAATTAGGTTTTCATAATAAATTCATTAATCATAATTCTTTAGTTCCATGAACACAATCTTTATTCACATTAAATTATATATAAAAATACCATCTCGAGTTATTGTATAAATCTATAAAGCAATTTTACAGGACAAAGTACTTCAGCGTTGAAGACAATGAAGAAGCGACCCATCAGTTTTTCTGAGACCTCTCGAGATGTGTTAATAAAGGGACAAATTAATTAACAGTTCAGTAGAATTTTCTGGAGGACGTTAAGTGTTCTTGATGAAAACTCTACGGATTTCACAACGCCATAACTGAAATTATATTTACTAGGGTAAGTTCTGAATTATCGGTCAGTACTACATCTTTGGTCAAATAAGAAAAAACAATACAAAAATTATAATTATAAGATAGCCCTTTGTAATAGTAATAATTTTTATATAGTTTTCTATAAAATATAAAATATTGTTTTTTATAAATGATATGTATGATATATATTATGATATATGATATAAATGATATATGATATAAATAATATAAAAATATTTATATCATATATATTTATATAAAAATTGTTATTATTAGATAGCACTGTGTAGTAATAACAATTTTTATATTGTTTTTCTCGTATGACCGAAGATGTAGTACTGACCGATAATTCGTAACTTTCCCTTACAGTGTTATATTAAAAATAATATAAGTCATACAGGATTATTAATCTGAAGTTTTAATTGAAAATTTTGTTTTAATTTGCTTGAAAATTGAATTCAATGAAAACAATTATAAATCTAATTCTAATTTACAAATCAAAAGCAATTTTATGATGAGGTACCGAATGTTTGTATGAATTTATTATTCATTTGTTTTTTTATTTGCTTGTGGAATAACTCAATAGGTTCGATGTGATTACTTCCTGTTTTATATTTTAATATTCTCCGGTGCTTGATATTAATTACATAATTTTGTTACCTATATTTCAATATTTATTGAACATTCATTTTATATTTTCAAATTTTATCATCAATTTAATTTCCTTTTCGGATATTTTCATTAATTATAATTTTTTCAAACTGTAGATCATTTTCTATAGTTTTTATATTCACTAACTTTACATAATATATATCAATAAAAATAATAGTATATAAATATCAGTTTAAACATACAGTGAAACTTCTGAGTTAGGAAGTGTATTGGTTACTTCATAACTCAGGTACACTAGATAGTTTTCTATGATTGAAATCATAGAAAACTATGGTATTTGAGGGAAAACTATTACAAAATTCTCGAGGAATATCATTTTTTATAATTCAAATATAGAAAACAACTTCATAAATCAGAACTTCATAACTCAGAACTTCATAACTCAGAACTTCATAAATCAGAACTTCATAACTCAGAACTTCATAACTCAGAACTTCATAACTCAGAACTTCATAACTCAGTACTTCATAACTCAGTACTTCATAACTCAGAACTTCATAACTCAGAACTTCATAACTCAGAACTTCATAACTCAGAACTTCACAACTCAGAACTTCATAACTCAGAACTTCATAACTCAGAACTTCATAACTCAGAATTTCATAACTCAGAACTTCATAACTCAGAACTTCATAACTCAGAACTTCATAACTCAGAACTTCACAACTCAGAACTTCATAACTCAGAACTTCATAACTCAGAACTTCATAACTCAGAACTTCATAACTCAAGAGTTTTACATCTTTATGAATATACTTGACTGTTTTATGTTCAAGTTTCTATTTACACCAAAAAGTTTTATTTTGAAACACACAATGACGAAATGGTTTTATTATCAAGATGTATGTTAAACACTCAATTTTGAATGGAAATTCAAAAGCTGTCAAATATACTGACGTACATTCATCGTCAGAAACAAGTGGTATAATTAACTCAACCTGAAGTCACAAGAATATCATTGTTTTATTTTAATTGAGTTGTTTGTTTTATTTCGAACAGAAGAACATCTTTCTTTTGTTTTATAATTATTGACATTGAATTTTAAAAAATATAATTAGCTCACCCAGTTCCTGATGATGAATAGATATCTTTTTATTCGAAAGCTCGAATTTAGAAATGAGCTCAACAATATTAGTCCCTCTTGTTAATATGGAAGTATAACTCTTTTCAATGAAATGAATATAAATCTATATAATATAAATATAAATCATTTCAATAATGTACAATTTCAATTCTGTAAATCGGAGGGTAGTACATTAAGACTCCTCTATAGTGAAGGTAGAGTCCTGAGTAATAGAACTACCCCGTATAGTGAACAAATTTTCTTTAGTTTGCCATGAATGGTCATTAGTTTTAGAAAACTAATGACCATTCAGGGAGGACTAAAGGAAATTTGTTCACTATACGGGGTAGTTCTCTCCCTCAGGACTCTACATTATTATATAGAGTGTATATAATAATGAAATACTAACTATTAGAAAGTATTTATAACGTGTATTTATTAATATTACATTCAGTGATAGTGATAGCCTGAAGTCAACAAATAATAACTTTAACTGTATCTAAACAAGAAAACGTTAACAAACTACATTAGTTTATTCGAACAGTTTGCATAATAATATTCATAACTTATTGTCAAATGAATGGAAACATTATTTGAATTGGGAAACAGTATTTGTCAACATTAATATGTTTTATTTCATTCAATTAAAATATGAATTTATTATCATAGTAAAATTTTACGACGCATACAAATTGTTCAATAAAAATATAAAATTAATTATCATAATCGGGTGGACTGAACTTGTTTGAATTTTATATCAGCTATGAATTTAAAATTCATTTATTAAAATAAAATTTGATTTATTTTTTTAATCATATAATAGGAACTGCTTATTTCTAAATATCTAAATAGAATAAAAGCGAAAAATAAGTTATGGAATGTGCGAATTTTAAAATGAACATTAAATTGAATTATTATATAAATTAAAATCATGACTACAGTTCACAAAATGATGTGAATTGTTATCAATGTTTTGAAAAGAAAGTGAAATTAAACTAAATTTTGATAGCATATGTAATTTGTATATAACAACGAAATTAGAACTTTAGATACTTTATAAAAAAAGGATTTTCAAATATATATTTCTTTAGTAAAACTCCTCTATAGTGAAATCCTCTATAGTGAATGCAGTGTCCTGAGTAAGGAAGTAGCCTCTATAGTGAACAAATTATCTTTAGTCTGCCATAAAATAGCCATCTGTTTTCTAAAACTGATAGCCATTTTATAACAGAATTTGTTCACTATAGAGGCCACTTCCTTACTCATGACACTACATTCACTATAGAGGCCACTTCCTTACTCAGGACACTACATTGACTATAGAGGCTGCTTCCTTACTCAGGACACTACATTCACTATAGAGGCTGCTTCCTTACTCATGACTCTACATTCACTATAGAGGATTTCATGTACAGTACTAAATATTTGAATATTCCTTTTTTAATTTTATTCACTATACATGATTTCATTATAGAGGAGCTCAACTGTATATACAAATAATACTATAACAGCATACATATATCATGAGTAGCTACAGTGACTACATATCTTTCTACCCTGTCATTTGCAGGGGCCAAACAGGTAATAACTGCATCAGGTAATAACTGCATCAGGTAATAACTGCATCAGGTAATAACTGCATCAGGTAATAACTGCATCAGGTAATAACTGCATCAGGTAATAACTGCATCAGGTAATAACTGCATCAGGTAATAACTGCATCAGGTAATAACAAGGCTTTCATCTCGATAGGCAAGTTACCGTCAATAGATTTCTTCATTGATGTCCCTACGAGAAAGAATTCTATTATTTATCATCATAAACAGTCAGTCTCTTTATGCTTTGCTTGTTACTGCTTTGTTGCTTTTGCTGGGTGAAGTACACGGAAAGAAAAATATTCGAGTCAAATTGACTTAAAATTTGAGGTTTCAGTTTGTCCCTAAACCGTTTCAAAAAAGTGAGTCAACTTGACTCATCTTAGTATTTTACTCAAAAATAAGAGTCATATTGACTCCTAATTCATAGTCAGATTGACTCAGGTAGAGTCAATGAAATAAAAGACTCCAATATTGGAGTTTTTCAGTTTTGACTCAAGCGATGAGTCAGGCTGACTCGTAATTTTTTTATCAGTCAAAGAAAAATGTATTCCTGATGATTTACTCGCCTTTTCTCTAATTTCCAAAAAGAAACTTTACTAAATGTAATGTTTGTAGTTATTTTAAAATTGGTCTGAGTACACGATGACAAATTTGTAAGATTTGAAAATGATAGAAAATTAGCAAACTGTGATTTATCAAATTAGCATCATGCAGTAACTCTTTTCAATTTTATAAGAATATTCATTCTATATTTTCCTTTTTAAATGAACATTAAAGGAATTCTAGAGAGTAGAACATTAATAAGATACTCTAAAACATTTCAACTCCGTTTCATTTAGCGCAACATTTGCATATTACAACATCATAAAAATCATGACGAAATGCACTGAAGATTGAATAACCGAAACAAAACTCGTTCCTCTTTAAAATTCCCTTAAAAATTAATTCAGTAAAAGAATGATGGGAAATACTTAGGGGAAGTTCTTAATTATCGGTCAGTTCTCCATTTTCGTACACGTAAGAAAAAACAATATAATAATTTATTTTTTATTTGTTATTTTAATTGGTATCCATGATACCTGCAGGTATCATGGATACCAATTAAAATAACAAATAAATAATTATTATTATATCGTTTTTTCTTACGTGTCCGAAAATGGAGAACTGACCGATAATTAAGAACTTCCCCTATATGATATTTGAACGCGAGGTATAACCTCGATAAGAAAAAAAAAACTGTATTTAAAGGCTCATCTTTTTATCTTTCGTTAAAGTGCAAACTTTGTTAATTTTGATCTTATTAACAACTATATGGGGAAAAGTTTTACAGTTGCTAAGTTTAGGAAGAAAAAACTATGATGCAATTATTGTAGAATTGTAACACTTGGTAATTGAAATAAATATTGCCTTAACACTGGGAGAAAAATACGAGTCAAATTGACTTAAAATTTGAGGTTTCAGTTTGACCCAAGACCGGCTTAAGTCAATTTGACTCGTTCTAATATAATACTGAAAAAGAAGAGTCACATTGACTCCTAATTCATAGTCAGATTGACCAGGTAGAGTCAATCAATAAAAAAGACTCAAATATTGGAGCGATGAGTCAGGCTGACTCGTATTTTTTTCTCATTGCTCCTCACTGTAGACTTGCGCTATACTCTAAGATAGTCTTATTAATTTCTACAATGCTATTTGTATCCTATTGGCAATAAATCTTATTCGTATTTTTTACAAAGTTTATATTGTCCCTTTTTTTCAATGTAGCTACTTAATTATTATATTATAGTTATTAATTTCTAGATAGCATCATTATCTTCTAAAAAATATACTCCTCTCGCATACTACAGTAGAACTCCTCTGTAGTGAATGTAGTGTCATGAGTAAGGAAGTAGCCTCTATATTGATATTTCTTCGTTTGTCTGCCATAAAATTGGTCGAGTAACTTTATTGACAATAATTTAAATGCCTTTTACAGTATAACCTAAAAATATTCACAGTTAATTTATGAATTATTTTAAAGCCTAATATTATTATATATTTGTGTCTTTAATATTTTTTTGTCACCACATTCCTAACCATTTTCACAACAAAACAAAAAAAAATCAATAATTTTTCTCAGAATCACTATAAATAAATATACTAAATAAATAAAAGTAAATAAAATAATGAAAATCAGTACCAGATTTCTCTATTTCTGATTATTACATTTTTTCACCAATATCAATATCCTACCTATGATATTAAAGCATATATCTATTAAATGAACATATTGAACATATTACACGTATTAACAGCAGTTCATTGGCCTCGCTTTCACAGTGTATAGTCATTTATTAAAGCAAATTATAATTCCTTGTTTGGACTGAATTAATCGGTCTGAAGAGCTTGTTAATGAGTATAGAGCACTAATATTGTCAAATATGGTCAAATATTGCCAAATATTGTCTCTAATATTGTCAAATATTGTCAAATATTGTCAAATATGGTCAAATATTGTCTCTAATATTGTCAAATATGGTCAAATATTGTCTCTAATATTGTCAAATATGGTCAAATATTGTCTCTAATATTGTCAAATATGGTCAAATATTGTCAAATATGGTCAAATATTGTATCTAATATTGTCAAATATGGTCAAATATTGTCTCTAATATTGTCAAATATGGTCAAATATTGCCAAATATTGTCAAATATGGTCAAATATGGTCAAATATGGTCAAATATTGTCAAATATGGTCAAATAT
>CANNZV010003939.1:0-50808 GCA_947561585.1 Caprella mutica | reverse complement strand
GTTCAATTAGGTATTTTTATAATTTTTTTTTTAAGAGTTCATCCCAAGTGGAATATTATTTGTATCATCTTGTAGATGGGAATTACTCTTTTATTTATGACTTTCCATGAATTTTTTTTAATATAATTATAAATAATTATTATAATTTTTCTATTTTTTGTTTGTAAAAAATCTAATAGGAATTTTACAATCTTAGATTATCTGATTTATATAATTAATTGTTTTCGATAATACAAATATATCACATACATAAGTACGTAGGTAGATAATTCGACCAAAATCGAAATTCTAAAATATCATAAATTTTAAGCAATTAAGTTTAATTACAAAAAACGTTAATTATATATTTAAGAGCACTTTCAGTGGGGAAAAAAATCTAGCTGAATGAGCAGTAGAACTCCTCTATAGTGAGTGTAGAGTCCTGAGAAAGAGAACTATCCCGTATAGTGAACAAAATCTTCAGTGTGCCATCAGTTTTCTAAGACTGATGACCATTTATGGCAGACTAAAGAAAATTTGTTCACTATACAGGATTTTGAAAAATATATGTAAAAGCTAAATCTTAATGAAGCCATATTGACTTATTGGTTTTAACCTAAAATTAATATCCCTTAAATAGTCCAATACAGTATTACTGATATAATAAGTTTATATCAGTAATATTGAGCCAAATTCATATCAATTAGGAAGATCAATCTATTAATTTCCTGCTTAATCATTTAATCATCTTGTAACAGTCTCGAGAAAGATTAAAAGATACAATCACCTCTTGATTGCCTTTCTGAAGAGAAATAACAGCTTTTGTGAACTGGTCGGTACCATGAGTGTTTAGAATGAATTAATGGTAATGTATTCAAGAAACATGTATCAAAAATAAATTATTAAATTGCTCTGTGATTTGTAATTATTAGACATCATATTGGTAACGTCAAAAAGGAAACTAAATTCAGGGGACCCGGAAAACTGCCAGGCGGAAAACTGCCGAAACGGAAAACTGCCAGGCGGAAAACTGCCGAAACGGAAAACTGCCAGGCGGAAAACTGCCGAAACGGAAAACTGCCAGGCTGAAAACTTCCACTCACTTATTGGCAATACATGTATATTTTTTGACTTTCTGAAATATTCTTTAGTTATAAACACATTTTAATTTATAAAAAATGGCATTAGTCCTTCTTTAAGAGGTTAAGGGGACATTCAATTTTACAGTTTTAACTATATATAGATATTGAAATACTTAAATAATATTCAAAGAAAAATAATATTTCAACAAATCTACTTTATTAAACACTCAGTAAACCAAACTCCAGTTCACATAAAGACTTTATAATTACTATTTTTAACTTATTTTAAAAGTTACATAAATTTCAAAAACAGGTTCAGTTACGTTTATAGTCTCTTGTTTTTAATTTCCTATTGACGTCAGCATTATAGCCTTTGGCTCCTAAGCAAACGTTAAACCCTGTGTACTGATTTGTGAATACTAGATAATTAGATATTCTCTCAATAATATAATTTTAAATTATACAATAAATTAAGTGAATGTTAAATTAACTTATATGTATGTTAGGTAGTTATTACATTTACATTTTTTATTCTCCATGTCATTAACACAACACATTCATTTTAACAATTTTCATTTATATGTAGAAAGTATTAAGAATTGATATGCAATCCAAATCGATCGAGTGAAATTGTCAGAGAATTAGGTAAGTAATAGCAGTTTAATAATCATAGATGATGGGTTGAAAATTCTGAATATTTCACGAACATCGATCAAATTGTTTTATTGTGAGTACAAGTGAATATTAAGCTACCCTACAAACAATTCCATGTGTATACCATGTGGCACTTACACATTTGAATCATGTGTATACTATGCCTATTTTTGAAAATAGATACCATATTTATTTCATGTTGTTTTACGTGGTAATATGGTAAATTATATGTTGTTACCATATGTTATAAGTATTGTATTTAACATGTTGCTATGAATGTGGTAAATAACACTTGGTAAACACCTGTTATAGGCATGGTAATTTACATGTGGATATGATATTGTGTATACAATCTCTATTTGATATTGTTTTAAAATGGCATAACCACAAGTTAATTATTTGTTTTTATGATGGTTAGATTGGTTCATTGTGGATAACACATATTCATACTGCATTGCCACATTAAAACCATTAAACCACATGGTAAATATGTATATGCAATAGGGAATGGTTTGCAGGGTTGAAGACTTGTTCAATTCTCAAATTATAAAAACAAAATGAAATAATTAGACACTAAACCCGTTATGAACTGATAATGTAAAGACGCGTTGTGTAAACAATGAAATTGTACTCTGTCCCTAATACAATTATTCCTTTGTTTCTTCTCTTAGTATTTTCTAAGAAAGGTTATATTTTCAATTTCTATATTGTAATTAATCAATTTCTGTAGTATTTATCTAATTATGTATTTTATATATTTTTCTAATCAATTTGTGTACATTTAACTATTATTTTTATTTTGTAAAAATGAATATCCCTTTAACTCCTTAACGAATGGCGAACGGCTTTTTTCTAAATTAAATGTCATTATTGACTAAACTGATTAAATTGTCAATAAGTGACAGGCAGTTTTCCGCCTGGCAGTTTTCCGTGTACCGAAAAAGCAGTCAGAAAGCAAAGTGGCTCTTTAACAAAGTCATCTATCACCACTATGTGAAAATGCTCATGGATGCAGAAAAGCTACTCCGTGAATGCAGTCACTTAACAAGGAATGTGACGAAAAGGGACACAAGCACCGGTGGTTGCACTCACGGATGGAAGAGGGAAATGAAGAGGTGATAGTAAATGAAGCCAACGAGTCTACCTAACACAAAATCTACGAGGAAAATGAAGAGGTGATAGTAAACGAGGCCTACGAGTCTACCTAACACAAAATGGAAGTAGCGTTAAAAACGATAAACATGGTACAAATGAAAAAGACAATCCGTAATCGAAATTTCAACAGTTCAGGGCTACGAGAGACACCACCCCCCTTCTCTTCCATTCACCACAGACAGCTTCAGGATAGAGACCCTTGGGCAAAACAGTTATTAACTGAACACAATTGATACTAAACTTATCTTCGACTGATATCATCGAAACTACTCTTCCTTCTCTGTTATTTCATTAAATATTAAAAATGTTGTATCATAGGTAGTTGAAATGAATAAATGTATTAAATTGGAAATTAAATAGAAATATACTTGTATTGCTATATCTAATAGATTAATTTGTCATTTAACATAAAAATATAACATTATCGTTTTCTACTGTATGTAACATGATTATCATTTCAAACGTTGCTTCAAATCTTCTTGTACTTCCAAATCTTTTATGTTTTGCCAGCAACCGAGATGGAAATGCGATAAGACTGCAAAATAATAACTGAGTAATAAGTAACTATGAAACATAACTCTTTTTATTTAATTGACAATTGCAATTTATTTTAAAAAATATTAATTTAATTGACCTTTACCACTGTAATAATTTATATTTAGTTGCCGAATATTCGTATGGTTGAGTATGATTTTTTTTCTGATGGGTCGAAAAAAGGAGACGTTGACTTCTCTGTTTTGTAATTAAATTATATTATTATATGGTATAATGATGAATGTTTTCCTATTAAAACTATATAATATAAAGATTTCTCCAATCTGTGGGTCCATATATAGAAATAGATATTAGAATATATGTAGAGGTAATATATTTTGTCTCTGAATTTAAAAAAATATACCTTTTCTTTTATTGATAATCTATTACTTCCTGGAATAAATCGTTTGGGTAGATACTTACACATAGCATACTAATCAATCGCTATATCTTCAAAAAGACTAATTAATTGCTTCCCCATGTCTCAAAATTAGACAACCTGAAGTTTTACTATAAGATAATCTTTAATTTGAATCTTGTCAGGATTTTAGAAGTAAATCTGGATATAATTTAATGAAATTTCCAGTTGATATGAAGAAGAAAATTAATTAACATTTTTATATTAAAAAGAAAAAGGATAGTTGAGGTTATTGTAATATCTTAATAAGGATTAAAAGACTAATTTCGAATTTGATTTATCTTTACGTAGAGGATGCGTATTACTAATTTTCACTGAAGATCTTTAATTGTATCTTTTAATTCATCATCAGGAGAAGTACTTAAATTAATGGAATAAAGGCTTAAAGTAAATAAGGAACAAAACTATTAAATTAAAAATATATATTTACACAGTTACATTATTAGCATACCTAAAATAAAATATAGAGGGAGAATACAACACAGTAATAAATGAAAGAAATAATTCTTAAATATTATCAATAATATGAATAAAGTTATTAATGATGAACAAATAAGAGATGTAAGATCAAGCAAAAAAAAAAATTCACGACCAATCCATTTTTTTAATAAATGGACTAATGCCAAATTCAACAACTGATAACAACAATCAACAAATTACAACCTAGATATTATATTACCTATAAAAACAACTCTTAATAATCATCATTTACAGCTGTTAACTATAGGAATCTAAGCCAGTGTATATCATCATAATTGCTTGTATGACTTGAACTCTATCTTTAATTATACAGGGTGGCGCAAAAAAAAGGAAACCCATTTTAAAATTAGTAGAGTCCGTTAATTTTACTAGCTTCAATTCTGGTCCGTCATCTTTACTTGGTTAAATTGTTAAATATTTGACTAATAATTGGAATAAGAATATAATTTTGAAATCAAAGATACGACATTTAAAGGATTTAAATAGAAGTTTTTTCCCATCTTTCAACTACTCGTTCTTCACAACTTCAAAATGGATCAACTTTTTCATCAACTTTTTCAATTATTTCAATATGCAAAATTAATGTATAATCATTAACATTTATAAGGTAGGCCTATTTTTATTTATAAAATACTGAAGCAAATATCTTTTAAAACTAAAAAAAAGATTTCTGATCCGTTATCTTTACTTGCTCCCAAAATTTAAAACAAAATAATGTAAATACCAAGTCAATATATTCCCGTGGCTATCATAGTTGCATCTTCATGTATTAAAAAGTGGACACCAAATAAATAAATAAATAAATAAATAAACTAAGTGGTGAGTCAGTGGCCAAAATAATATCGCATCTTGCGGGACGGTTAATTCCATTTTTTTTTTGTCTTCATGTGACTGGCAATCTAGCGTCAGTTTAATGGAGAAATGACATAACTGAAACAAAATTTAATGGAGAAATGATATAACTGAAACAAAATTTAATGGAGAAATGATATAACTGAAACAAAATTTAATGGAGAAATGATTTAACTGAAACAAAATTTAATGGAGAAATGATATAACTGAAACAAAATTTAATGGAGAAATGATAAAACTGAAACAAAATTTAATGGAGAAATGATATAACTGAAACAAAATTTAATGGAGAAATGATATAACTGAAACAAAATTTAATGGAGAAATGATATAACTGAAACAAAATTTAATGGAGAAATGATATAACTGAAACAAAATTTAATGGAGAAATGATATAACTGAAACAAAATTTAATGGAGAAATGATATAACTGAAACAAAATAAGGTTTTACACCGTCTTCCTTAGCGTCCTGCAATCGCTGCAACACTTCCTCTCTCTAGAGCAGTTTATCATAACTCTATGAAATAAACACACGAGGGAAACAATTAAGATAGATGTTACATTGTGAATGCAGGTTATTTAAAATAAATCAAGATTAATAATTAAGTATATATATATAAAGTATATCTTTTTAATTACATTATCTTTTACCAATTAACTGATAAGTTATGAATATATTTTCAATATGTCAATTTAAAAATATTCTAAGTTAACATAATAATTTTGAGGACAAATAGCTATTACTGCTATACAAAAAAATTATTTAACAAGAAAAAATTATATATATTATACAATTATTATATTACATGATTATTCATGCCGAGTGATAACCGATTATTAAAAATATCGAAGAAATTCCATACTGCCTTAATTTCGAACAAATTAAGTAATTATTATTGAATAAAGTCATTGAAATTCGACAGAGTTAAATGAAGTAATGGAAGAACATTCATTATAATTAATTTGGACAGCTTAACTATGAAATCAGTTCATATTAATTAAATCATTCTGCTTAACTTGTTTGATTTCCTTGTTGAATAAGACTTTGCAATCACTGTAAAATATGATTATTAAAACATTATTGAGAAATTTGAGTTACTTAAAATACTTCAACTTAAAATACATCAAAAGTCTACGGTAATTGAGTAAAATATTTGAGTTACTCATTTTAAATACAACAATAGTCTACGGTAATTGAGTAGAATAGTTAATTTACTTATTTCAAATCC
Source organism: Caprella mutica (assembly GCA_947561585.1). Lineage (NCBI taxonomy): Eukaryota > Metazoa > Arthropoda > Malacostraca > Amphipoda > Caprellidae > Caprella > Caprella mutica. The sequence goes on along the minus strand of CANNZV010003939.1, from coordinate 44,424 downwards.
TCCAAAAGTCTACGGTAATTGAGTAGAATACTTGATTTACTTATTTCAAATCCTCCAAAAGTCTACGGTAATTGAGTAGAATACTTGATTAACTTATTTTAAATCCTCCAAAGGTCTACGATAATGCGTAGAATATTTGATTTACTTATTTCAAATACTCCAAAAGTCTACGGTAATTGAGTAGAATATTAGACTTACCAAATAGGAAAGAAGTTTAATTTGTACTAAACTGAAAAATTATGACTGATAAATATTTATGCAAACCTTTTTACTATAAATAAAATAACTAGATGACGCATGCTCGTAGAGTGCATACCTTCGACGTCGTTTATAAATGACATTGACCGTCCAATAATCTTTGACCTATTCGATCCCAAATTCAAATAAAATGTTTTCATGTTATTGATCTGTTGTTTCACCAAATTTCAGGCAATTTGGTTGAACACCTCTAGAGTTATGCTAATATCAAGATTATATATATATAAATGAATACCGTCTAAAATATAACCTTTAGCTTTCTACGAAGGTAATATACTTATGATCCATTCCTTTCATTAAAGAACTTTAAAAACTGAGATATAAGCCATCGATAAGATTAAAAAAAAAAGTATTTAAACAGATTTTTATAAATCGTCATGAAAACAATTTTATGTTTCTTTTCTAGAATTGTAAAGGATTACAACATTTTAAAACAACAGCGCGATGGATTAGTTTTTAAGTGGAAAATGTTGTTTTACGCGTTTTTTCCTTGAACAACAGACTGAGAAATAAAGACATATGTTATATTTAGAAATTTGAGTCAATATATCTTATTAAATTGAAATAATGAAAGTATATTTTGATGTTCAAAATTATCCAACAAAAATAATTTCTAATTTATATTAAGATTATTAATGATGAAATTGAATATAAATAATTAGAATTAATCTAATTTCTGAATAATATCTAAAACCTTCAATTTAATGTTACTCCATTCTAAACTAATATAGGCTTAATTTTATATTTATTGTAAGTGAATTAGCCTTAAAATAATTAACACAATTGCGAGTTATATTATCACATTCAGTATACGAATTTACTATAGCATTTCATTACCAAAACAACATAGCTTCTAATTAATTTGTAGCAAATAGTTCACCACATTGCCAGCCTTTACTATTCGACTAATTAACAAATTCAACCTTCAGATTTTTATTCAGAGACGGACATGCTTAGCTTCACTGCAAGTAGAAAAACTTAATGGAATTTTTCAACACAAAATACCGTTTGATGTAAAGCATAAATTAAGTAATGTTTATAAAATAGAGTTGTGAATAATAATAATATCAGGAAATATACGTAAGAGATCGAAATAAAAAAGGATTTTAAAAGGTAATTGCAAATTCATTTCCCATAAATTAATCAAACTCCGATGTCTTATTTCAATCCTAAAATTAAAATAAAAAATATTAGAAAGCACATTTAATATATTTCGATTTTATGAATAATTATTCCAGATGGAATAAACAGTCATAATTCATACATGATATTTAATATAAATCTTATAAAACAAAATAAAAAAGTGTTGTGAATAAAGTACACAGTGAAGAGTTAAAACAACCACCAATAGTTGTAAATAAAGTGCACAGTGAAGAGTTAAAACAACCACCAATAGTTGTAAATAAAGTGCACAGTGAAGAGTTAAAACATCTATCAGTTGTTTTTTTATGATGTGTTTTAGTGACTAATCACTTTGCAGGAGGATAAACATAAAATTCATCACATTTTGTTATTTCCAGCCTGTCAGCTGCAGCCATATTGAAGTTTGCTTCTCATTAAAAGACTGTTAAGATTTTAGGCCAAAATATATTAGCCTGTTAAAAGGTTTATCACAAAAACTGTAAACACATTTAACCAACGGATTAGAAGATATCTTGTAAACACTTTTGTTGTTAAAGGGAGCGTCAAAGTAAACCGTGATAATATGTTTTGAACAATCTGTTCAATGTGAATTTTAAAATTATCTTACTACAATATACTCTTAAAATTGTATTTTAAAAACAGAAATTTCAATAGGAATTTATGTATAAATACTATCAAAAAAATGATAAAATTAGAAGTATGATCGTTCAAGAATTTTAAAATGAAAGTACAGTAGAACTCCTCTATAGTAAACTCCTCTATAATGAACTCCTCTATAGTGAATGTAGTGTCCTGAGTAAGGAAGTAGCCTCTAAAGTGAACAAATTTTCTTTAGTCTGCCATCAATGGCAGACTAAAGAAAATTTGTTCACTATAGAGGAGTTTTACTGAACTTATATTAGTTAAAATATAGAAAATATCTTATCTGATATATCATTACCTATCAAGAATCTGTATTAGTGTCTCGTAGACGATATGTCATTTAATATGATTGAGAAATATATGAGGCTTCAATAAATTAATAAGGTAGATATTTTTATATCCATGATATCTATAGAAAAAATAATCATATTTTAGTATCTATCTATATAACACCAGTAGTGTTTTTATTTATTTATTTTGTGTCCGCTTTTACACTACGGGTATTAAACATGAAGAATGTAACTATGGTACGCACGGGAATATATTGACTTGATATTTAAATTCCCCTGTTTTTATTCAATTTTTAAATGTATTTTATCTATAAAATAAATTAGACTATGCAGAAAATTTAATTTTAATTGAATTCATTAAAAGTAACCTAATAACGGGTAATAAATTGGTATTGATGATGACCCGTTATTCTTAACGGGAAAGTACACTAGTATTTATAATAAAATCCTTCATAGAATTACGTAAATAACTGAGATACAATATTAATTTATTTATAAATAATTGCATATAACGTACATTTTGCACAAGTTCCAATGAATGAATAACTTACATGATAATTTCCTTGCTATTAAAACTTCTTAGTTAAAAGAATAAAAGTATATAAACATCCCCAGTGAATATGTTTTATTATCTCTATGCGTTTTATGAATTCACAATAAACCTGATAAAATATTTCTTCCGCTATCTAATTCACATTTGGTAAATGTTAGACTGAATGAAGTGTGCATTACAACAAAATAACGGCTATAACAAACTACACTTAAACTAAATCGAAAGAATTAACTTCGCCTTTTTCAGTGAGTATAATTTCATCATCAGGAATTCACAAAAGACATCAATTAAAAGTTATTAATGGTAATTCAGAAATTCCAATCAGTAGTCAGGCCGAAGTCTTCTAATTTTATTCAGGCAATTATTCGAATATGGAAAAAGTTGGAGGGAAATTTGAATATTTATCCGATTTTAAAAAGAGATTTTTCATTTCATATTTCGAATAAAATAATATCATTCTACAAAAAATTACTTATTTCCTATTTTATTTAGCATAAGGTTGAATTTCTGTTCAATTTATTAACATAATAGCCTTTAGATCATTTTCTATAGTTTTTATAACCCGTATACCAAGTCAAAGACTTTTCCTCTTTTTCTGAAAGGCGTAACGTACGTACGAAACACAAACACGATTAGAATATATATAGTAACACCATTGTAAAATTAGCAAATTGTAGCTTACTGACGATTTTTTTTTTTATAAAAAAACAATTTATTCAAGAAAACATAAGACATACATACACAAAAATTTAAAACAAAATATTATTTTATTCATGTAATTCAGGCACAAGAAGCTCAAATAGACTTCAAGGGCAACCCATATATATATATATAAAATCTATGTGCAATTGGTAAGGCAAAAAATTGGAAGAATATAGAATTACATTGTTACTATTAAGAGTATTTAAACAAACTTTCAAACATCATAGTTGGTATATCAATAGATAAACTAAAAGTTTTTTAATTTTCGATATATATGATTGTTATATCATTCAGATAAAAATTGATAGAAGAGCATTTAAGGGATCTACGAAAATTCGTCTTTGAAAAATTCGGTCTAAAAAATTTTGTCTCGTTTTATATTGATTTTACTAAAGAACTATAATGGAAAAAGTTTAGATTATGAGTACTAAAATGTGTAGTGTATTTATTAAAAGCGAATAACATCATTAACAGTTGTAAAATGATTCGTAACATTAGTAATTTTGACATGTTTTGACAATTATTTTACATGAGATTTGAACGGAAAATTCGGTTTCGGATAATTCGGTTTCAGGTAGAAATAAAACTTATGAATTAGATGTATCGGGGGGCGTGCTGCCCCCCAAACCCCCTGCCAGGTCATTAAACAATCATGAAATGTGCAGTACAACAAACTAGCGGGTACAACAGACTGCATAACGGCCATTCATGTAGAGAAAGCCATTCATCATTACGACACGGAAATTTTCCGGCCGCCGCATTTAATCATTGATTATGATAACCACTAGGAGTTATTATTTGACTTATAATCAGTTCACGAGATAATCTTCGTAATAATTTCCGAGCTGTCGGGTAAGTCATTAGCAGACAATCAGAAGTTTTGGTCACGGTGTATTTTTATTTCAGAACTCATCTAAGTTATTGAAGAGAAATAGTTAGGTTGAACACGAGGCAATTGGAAGAAAACTTTCCTAAGTGATTTCCTATAGGAAAATTAATAATGAATACAGTTTAGCAATAAGAAACATGCAGAAAACAGTGAGTTTTGCTAATATATAATTCTAATCATAAGAAGATCTGATTTACAGTTTTATTCATATGTTTTCGTGTTAGTAAATTACGTATATTAAGTTTTAATATAATGTGTTTATACTCAACTGCAAGTACGTAATGTCAAAACAAAGAAGAGGTACCTAGTGAACTGTTGTAATAATCAGACACTCTTAGTACTCGGAAAGTGCGTGTTTTCTTGTAATGATTTTTTTTGTAATACGTATAGAGATAGAAAAAGCATAGTTAAACTAGATTACGTGCACTCGGTAGAGCGCATACGTTCACCTCCGCTTATAAATGAACTTGACCATCTAATAATACTTGAGATATAAATGACCTTGACCTTTGACCTTGTCGCTCCCATAATCTAATCAAGTGGTTCCTGAATAATGACCAATCGTCCGACCAAATTTCAGGCAATTGAGTTATGTCAATAACAAGATTGCAAGTGAATAAATGCTGTATGAAATAAAATCTCCCGCTTTCTGCAAAAATAACAATAATAAATTTTTTTATCAAAACAATAATAAACAATTATAACTCAAGCATCCATATCTAGAATGATAATAATTATCAAATAAATTTCATATATCATACATCTTCATTCGAATAACAGTCACGACATTTCAATTCCTGTATTCGCGGATAAAAATATCCGCAAAAAAACACGAACAGTTTTTGCTTTTGTCCATGAACAAATTTGTCCACCATTTCGCAAACATGGACTAGGAGTTTCAGCAAAAACAAAGCGTTTGTCGGAACGTCTAGACAGGCTTTAACCTATCAACGTCTGGTTGAAGGCTGAAATTAATTAGGCCATTAATATAGGATATATAACCTTTTTAACAGAAAAAAACTTTAAAAAAACTTTGGGTGGATCAAAATCTCAAATTTTTATGTGGCATAGCCTGCATTTTTGTGTACGCTTTTTATTGCTGGAATAGGATTATATGGAATGAATTTAGTCACTATTTTATGTTTTTCTAATGTCCTCCCAAGCAGACAGGGGTCGTTAAAGAACTAATAAAAGTGTGACACACGGACAGACGCGGCTCTCATTACAGTATAGGTAAGCGATAACTAAAAACTACACAGTATCCGATAAACGATAATGTTCTAAATATCGCTTTTCCATGAACTACAAACGATTTTATCGGTATAGAGTTAAAGGTATGTTACAAAGAACAGGTTTCATATTTCCAATCAACCTGACAAAAGAATATAAATAAACATTTTTTTTACCTTCGTAGAATGCGAGAAGGTTTTATTATTGATGGCATTTATTTATCTATTTATTTATCATCTTGTTATTTGCATAACTGAAAAAGTATTTAAATAAATTGTCTGAAATTTGATGAAACGATTGGTCAATGTCCAGTGACCTGCTAGAAGAATTTATGGAGCATCACGGTCAAAGGTCAAGGTCATGATCATTTATAACTCAAAAAGCATTGAACATTATTGAATGAAACTTGGTGGGACGATTGGTCAATGTCCTGTGACCTGCTAGTAGAATTTGGGGAGCGTCACGGTCAAAGGTCAAGGTCATTTATAACTCAAAAAGTATTGAACCATATTGCATGAAACTTGGTGAGACGATTGGTTATTATCCAGTTAGCAGTATTAGATTTTGTGAGAGAACGGGTCAAAGCGGTGGCAAAGGTATGCGCTCTACCGAGTGCACATGATCTAGTTACTTATATGATCGAAAGAGTGGAACCGTCCGATATCTTGTAACTTAATCTGAAGCGGTAAATCGGGTAAAAAAACAGTTATCATAAATATTAGGCAATATGGAGACGAAAATCTAATATATTTAAATTATTACTTTCAAATTGTTTATCACATAGTTTTCATCTTAACATTTGTAATTACAAAGTATAGAGAAAATTATAATAACTAGACAATTTTTACGGTCACTGTTTCACAGTCACTGTTTCACAGTCACTGTTTCACAGTCACTGTTTCACAGTCACTGTTTTACAGTCACTGTTTCACAGTCATTGTTTCACTGTCACTGTTTCACTGTCACTGTTTCACTGTCACTGTTTCACAGTCACTGTTTTACAGTCACTGTTTCACAGTCACTGTTTCACAGTCACTGTTTCACAGTCACTGTTTCAGTTCTCATTTCTCTACTTAGGTGGCCATTAGCGTTGGAGAAATTTCTTTGACTCTGAAGTCCTTTGTACTTCGAACACTTTTCAGTTTCGAAAAGTGAAGAATTTCTTCGCTTGAAACCTGCAATGAAAGTCAATGAGTTTGGATACTATCCAAATAGGGAAGGAGTTGCTTGGATAAACAGGAAGTGTTGCGGAGTAGGTGGATAATAGTAGTTAATAATAGTGGATAATATGAGTAATAATAGTTGATAATACGAGTGATAATAGTGGATAATATGAGTAATAATAGTGGATAGTATGAGTAATAATAGTGGATAATATGAGTAATAATAGTGGATAGTATGAGTAATAATAGTGGATAGTATGAGTAATAATAGTGGATAATATGAGTAATAATAGTGGATAATATGAGTAATAATAGTGGATAATATGAGTAATAATAGTGGATAATATGGGTAATAATAGTGGATAATATGAGTAATAATAGTGGATAATATGAGTAATAATAGTGGATAATATGAGTAATAATAGTGGATAATATGAGTAATAATAGTGGATAATATGAGTAATAATAGTGGATAATATGAGTAATAATAGTTGATAATACGAGTGATAATAGTGGATAATATGAGTAATAATAGTGGATAATATGAGTAATAATAGTGGATATTATGAGTAATAATAGTGGATATTATGAGTAATAATAGTGGATAATATGAGTAATAATAGTGGATAATATGAGTAATAATAGTGGATAATATGGGTAATAATAGTGGATAATATGAGTAATAATAGTGGATAATATGAGTAATAATAGTGGATAATATGAGTAATAATAGTGGATAATATGAGTAATAATAGTGGATAATATGAGTAATAATAGTGGATAATATGAGTAATAATAGTGGATAATATGAGTAATAATAGTGGATAATATGAGTAATAATAGTGGATAATATGAGTAATAATAGTGGATAATATGAGTAATAATAGTGGATAATATGAGTAATAATAGTGGATAATATGAGTAATAATAGTGGATAATATGAGTAATAATAGTGGATAATATGAGTAATAATAGTGGATAATATGAGTAATAATAGTGGATAATATGAGTGATAATAGTGGATAATATGAAATAATATTAATATTTTTATCATTACTATTATGTAACACAATTAAAAATATCATTTGGTTATAATTTAGCATTTACTCATTTTTTTTATCTATATATGTTAACGACAAGTTTCGAGTCAAAAAAAGCCATCAGTCTTAGAAAATTAATGGCCATTTAATGGAAAAGAGAATTTGTTCACTATATTGGGTAGTTCTCTTACTCAGGACTCTACATTCACTATAGAAGAGTTCACTATAGAGGAGTTCTACTGCATATAATCTTAACCAATTTTTTTTTTTTTGAACATAATTCACTCCATTACATTTTGTATCTGTTGGTCGGGATTCAACAGTACATCTAATATTTCCCACTACTAAATATTAAGGATTGTTACGGCCCGGGAAAGCTGATTGCTTCTAGGGAAGCCTATTTATTAAATAATACAAAAAAATAACAATATTACAGAGCAGTCATACAAAGTGCAAAGTCCTAAGTTGTTACACATCATTGTCACAGTAATTATTATCCAAGCAAGTGACTCTTGAATATGTTCTTAAATTTCTCAATAGTTTGGGAATCCTTAATTTCATCAGGTAATTCCTTCCATAATAAAAACTCCTTTATATTTATTTGAATTCTTTGAAGTTTCCCTTTTTACTCTCGGTAAAAACCTATAATTATTAATTTATTGCGTTTCATGACTATGAACGGATTCAACCCTAAGAAGCGTCTGATAAAGCTCTATATCAAAATTTTGAAAGTTAATCGTTTGAACAGACCTATCATATTCTTATACAGTTTGTTAGGTTCAAGTAACTTCATTTCTTTGAAGATTATTTAGTCTAATCTGTTTACACATCGAACTGCTTTTTTCTGCAGAATCACAATTTTGTTAGTTAAGCCTGTTGACGCTCTACACCCAACCTCAAGAACATAGCACGTATAAGGAAACATTAATGAATAGTACAAAGAATAAAGGACACTCTTATAGGTACAAATGAATTAGTTTTATACAATACACCAAGTGTAGGTGATATTTTAGATGACATATTAATAATGTGAACACATCCAAGAGTTTAACATTGTTAGTAGGATTAATTTCACTTGTATCGATCATAGTAGGATTTTGCAGTTGAAAGTAACTTCTATATGAGTAGACTATATAACTAGTTTTGTCAACATTTATCTGAATTTTACTCGATTCTAGCCACCTATGAATTTTCAATAAGTTTTCATTAATATCAAAATGAATTACATTCAAATCGGATCTCGGAAAGCTGCAAGTTAGCGTGCAATCATCAGCAAACATAATATTGTTAAAATAAGCAGTGGATGATGGAAAATCATTGATGTACAAGAGAATAAAAGTGGCCAATACAATATATGGATAATACAATATCATTTACAATATTATTTAAAGCAATATTTTTATTTGCTAAAGTTTTGAACGTTTTACAGATGGAAACAATTACACAAAAAGGGACAAACTTTATTCTCAGCTCCTTTTGAATGGAATAAAATATAACTTCTATATATGATAACTTCTACTGTTAGAAGTTGTACATACGAATTGAATTTGCTTTAGTGAAAAAGTTTTTAAGTGTGAAAGATTTCTATTACCTTCACAAAATGCGGAAGGTTATATTATGGGCAGCATTTGTTTATTTATAATTTTGTTATTCGCATAACTCAAAAAGTATTAAACTAAATTGCCTGAAATTTGGAAGGACGATTGGTCATAGTCCACGAATCTTCTCGTAGAGTTTTGGAAGCGATCAGGTCAAAGGTCAAGGTCATTTATACCTCAATAGCTAACTCAAAAAGATTTGAACCATATTGCATGAAACTTGTTGGGACGATTGGTTATTAACCAGTTACTAGTTTATTAGATTTTGGGAGAGAACGGGTCAAAGATTGAGGTCAAGGTCATTCATAACTCAAGTATCATTGGATAATCAAGGTCATTTATAAGCGGTGGCGAAGGAATGTGCTCTACAGAGTGCACGTAATTTAGTAAAATATATTTCCAATAGAAATAACTTTATCATCAAAAACTAAAAACAAATAAAAACTCAAACAACACTGACTTTAGAAATCAATTCCTGTTGAAGCTGGTTCTTCAAAATGAACACAGTCAATCTTGTCATATGACATCCTGCTCCAACGTACTGGAACAAGAAAATATTATAAAATTCATTGGGAATATCTTTTAGTGAATTGATCTGTTTTTTTATGATTGAGTAAATTTTCGATTATTCCACACTTTGAAAACAATTGTGAGTCAACATGACTCATCGCTTGAGTCAACATGACTCATCGCTTGAGTCAAGGCTGCAAAATTCCAATATTGGAGTCTTTTTTCCTGATTGACTCTACCTGAGTCAATCTGACTATGAATTAGGAGTCAATATGACTCTTGTTTTTGAGTAAAATATTAGAAGAAGTCAAATTGACTCACATTTTTGAGCCAGTTTTGGGTCAAACTGAAAACCGAAATTCTGAGTCAATTTGACTCTTATTTTTTTCACCAATCATTGTCCATTGAAAATTACTTTCTATAATATCCTTGAAAATTAAACACTGATTAACAGTTTCAGAGTAAAATTAATGTAAACTAATTAATGTTTGTAGGTTGCATATTACTTAATATTAATTATCTAAGAATGCAACGGGCCATTCATCTTGCCAACCGACACACCTGTAATTAAAACACCTGTGCTACTGAGGATAAAACAAACCCTAAAGAATTACAAGCTATAATCATCAATCTTTTTGGTAGACAAGAGTAATGGATGCTATTCACCCTCTATTCAATGAAAATTAGTTAGATAGCTAGCACCATAATTATCTGTACAATCTTATCATTATTTTTCACATTGCGAAGTACATTTCACATTGTAGGTAGGTACATAAAGTCTCTAATTTTGTACAACATCAGAAAAGGAAATAGCTACCATTCGTTAGTGAGTGAGAGGAAAATGAAGAGCTGAATTAATTAGGGCTGAATAGGAGCATTGTACCATCAGAAAAATAGATACTGATGTCACAAGAAAGACCACTTAAGTGATGTTACGGGTATCATGCTCTGTGAGATTATCGTGCTACTGTGAGATGAGCAATTCGGTGAAGGAATTTAGGGGAAGAATTCGAGGGAGGAATTTAGGGTAAGAATTTAGGGAAAAAATTTAGGAAGAAAGAAAAAGGTGAAAATTAGGGGAGAATATTGAGGTTAGGAAAAAAATTTCGAAACATTTTAGGGAGAAATTCAAATAATTTTGGAAGGAAATTTAAGGAAAAAAATTTAAGGTAAGAATTTGAGAAACGAGTTTGGATAAGAAAAATACACAGTAAATTTAAGGATTAAATATAGGGTGGAAGCTAACGAATATTAAATATTTGGGGGTTGATTTTTTGTAAAAAATAAAACAGATAAAATATATTAGTGATATCTTGCATTCGATATTTTATGTTTGTTTTGTGTGTTTTTCATCTGTTTTATTTAAATACAATAAACATATTAATTAGAATAAATGATTGAATTCCCTCTGAATAACATTTTTAATTGCGTCAAATATAAAAGAAAGGAAATTTCCCTCGAAAACAGATTCGCAGACTAATTAATTTTGTTTACAGGTTTGGCGCTTTCCGTTAGAAGAAAATATTCCAGAAATAGAATTACGTAAAACATTCAGTCGGGAAAATTTATCTGTTGTTTTCCATTACGGTAAATATTGACGGTAAAATATTAAATATTTATCTATATCAAAACTATGAACTTATTTTAACCATCTAACCATCTAGTGCCCATCTAACCATCTAGTGCCCATCTAACCATCTCTTGCCCATCTAACCATCTCTTGCCCATCTAACCATCTAGTGCCCATCTAACCATCTAGTGCCCATCTAACCATCTAGTGCCCATCTAACCATCTCTTGCCTATCTAACCATCTAGTGCCCATCTAACCATCTAGTGCCCATCTAACCATCTAGTGCCCATCTAACCATCTCTTGCCCATCTAACCATCTAGTGCCCATCTAACAATCTAGTGCCCATCTAACCATCTCTTGCCCATCTAACCATCTCTTGCCCATCTAACCATCTAGTGCCCATCTAACCATCTAGTGCCCATCTAACCATCTAGTGCCCATCTAACCATCTCTTGCCTATCTAACCATCTAGTGCCCATCTAACCATCTAGTGCCCATCTAACCATCTAATGCCCATGTTGGCACAATGTGTCATGGTTGCTTGGGAGGTTATCTAACAATAAAGAAAAAAAAATTGAATAAATTTAGTAGACAAATTCTTATTTCTATATAAATCACATTTGAACATGAAAGTTGGTATGAATTTTTACATTTAAGTCAACTTAAGACTCAAATCCTAATCTCTGGATGTGCCACCATGAAAACATAGTATATGAATCATATATTAAAATAAAACTTCACCAATTCTATATGTGTTCTGTTAAGATTATTAAATTAAAAATTTGTTAGGTACAGTTAGTGTTTTAGAAATATACATGTTCAGGCGAAATGTAACATCGTTTGATCGAGAAGACTTAGGGTGTACCTCAGGGAGCTGTGCTGGGACCTATTCACTTTTTGATATATTCTAACTCTTTCCCAAATGGTTAGATTTTCTCCTTACACTCTCATTGATGATGACTTAACAGTAATGCTTTCAAGTTCAGTAATAAATGAGCATAATAAAAAATAAGGTATTACCACGGCATCAATTTAATACAGTTTTTTGTGTTTATAAAGATCCATATAATTTTCTTTGTATGTGATAATTTAATTCTGAATCGAGTTCTTGACTTTCATCTAAAGATGTGATGGTTGCATCATTGTTCTTGATGAATAATAAATAAATAAGTTCCCAGGATATAATGTTACACACAAAATAGTTTATTCTTTGTTTTTTCTCATGGTGAGATCAATTATCATATACGAAAAAACTTTGATAGCATAAAAGTTTATACAAGGGCTTTAAGTTATACTTACATTGATATTATTATTGCGACTATATTATAGTTTGCACAATATCGTTATTTCACATTTAAAGTGGAAATAACGAATTCACTATGCAACGTGCATTTCTGAAGCTACAAAGAATTAGAGCTAACTTACAGGTTATAATCGTATAGAGATACTCCCTGTATCTACAAATAGGAAGAACAAATTTCTACCAGAGAAAAGAGTCACTGTGATGATGTACTATCAGAGAAAAGAGTCACTGTGATGATGTACTATCAGAGAAAAGAGTCACTGTGATGATGTACTGTCAGAGAAAAGAGTCACTGTGATGATGTACTATCAGAGAAAAGAGTCACTGAGATGATGTACTATCAGAGAAAAGAGTCACTGAGATGATGTACTATCAGAGAAAAGACTCACTGTGATGATGTACTATCAGAGAAAAGAGTCACTGTGATGATGTACTGTCAGAGAAAAGAGTCCCTCTGATGGTGCACTATCAGAGAAAAGAGTCACTGAGATGATGTACTATCAGAGAAAAGAGTCACTGTGATGATGTACTATCAGAGAAAAGAGTCACTGTGATGATGTACTATCAGAGAAAAGAGTCACTGAGATGATGTACTATCAGAGAAAAGAGTCACTGTGATGATGTACTATCAGAGAAAAGAGTCACTGTGATGATGTACTATCAGAGAAAAGAGTCACTGTGATGATGTACTATCAGAGAAAAGAGTCACTGTGATGATGTACTATCAGAGAAAAGAGTCACTGTGATGATGTACTATCAGAGAAAAGAGTCACTGTGATGATGTACTATCAGAGAAAAGAGTCACTGTGATGATGTACTATCAGAGAAAAGAGTCACCGAAATTATTCAATAATAATATATGTATAACCGATAAGAATTACCGATATTTTCCTATGTAAATATAACCGATAAGAATTACCGATATATCCCTATATAATTATAACCAATAAGAATTACCGATAAATCCCTATATAAATATAACCGATAAGAATTACCGATATATAGCCGATATCGACAAAAGCAGATTCCAAACCGAGTGAAAATAGTTTGCCATATCGTGTTTCGAAAGTTGCCAGAAAATCTTTTGTAGCTACCCCTTCATGTTCACTCTGCTGCTGAATACGGGATATTGGTAAATGTATATAAATATATAGTATATAAACCTACGTATATTGCCCAGTCAGGTGTACGTGAAAAAGGATAGAAAGGAAATATACAACATTGGATATATATATGATATAAAAAAAGATTTTCTGACTGTGGTCGGAAATATTGTACTGCTCGAAAGCTAGGAACTTATACCACAGTTTTAAGAAAACGATTATATTAGTATTTTCTAACTAATATTGGTGATTCTTTCAACTCTTCACCGCACGGTAAATTCACCACACGGTAAATTCACCGCACGGTAAATTCACCGCACGGTAAATTCATCGCACGATAAATTCACCACACCGCAAACTTAACGCATGGTATATTCACTGCACGGTAAATTCACCGCGCGGTAAATTTAACGCATGGTAAATTCACCACGCGGTAAATTTAACTCACTGTTATTTCGTTGGAATGAAGGGCGAGAAAATAATTTGCTATCAGTATATATTATTTTGCAACATGAAGGATACACTTGAAAACGTTATATATCATGTCTTTTCTCCATACTTACCAATGTACACTCTTCTTAAGTTTAATTTACGACTATCCGCTGCAATAAAAATTAAAAATTAAAAAAATGCAATAAAACAATAAAAAATTTCAAGTAAACTTCATGTAAAGCTTCATATTTAACGATATAATGTATAATTTATTTCCCCTGGTAGTTATTTCTCCAGAAATATTTGTTCAATGTTAGTTTCTGTTAGATTTTTTTTCATTTTTGATGCATTTATAACACTTTCCACTTCAGCAATTACAGATATCATTTATTGCCAGGTGCCAAGTTTCAACATATTATTGGTTTTGGTCATCTATTTGATAGCAAAAATGTATTAACATCTAAATTATAGTTTTCAGGAATATTTACGGCTTGTATGAGACGTAAGACTTTGTTTATCATCTTTGAAGTCCTTATTATTATGAACGGTGAGTTCATAGTGCGTTGAATTGAGGTACGGAGAACTTACCACGCGGTGTATAGAGGTGCTAGGAACTCACCACTTTGTGAATTGACGAGCGGAAAACTAACTACGTGTTGAATTGACGAGCGGAAAACTTACCACACGGTGAATTGAGGAGCGGAAAACTTACAACGTGGTGAATTGAGGAGCGGAAAACTTACTACGTGGTGAATAGAGGAGCGAGAAACTTACCACGTGGTGAATAGATGAGCAAGAAACTTACCACGCGGTGAATTAAGGTGCTAGGAAATTACCACGCGGTGAATTAAGGTGCTAGGAAATTACCACGCGGTGAATTAAGGTGCTAGGAAATTACCACGCGGTGAATTAAGGTGCTAGGAAATTACCACGCGGTGAATTGAGGTGCTAGGAAATTACCACGTGGTGAATTGAGGAGCGAGAAAGTTACCACGTGGTGAATTGAAGTACTAGGAATTTACCACGCGGAGAATTGAGGTGCGAAGAATTTACCACGCGGTGAATTAAAATGCAAGGAACTTACCACGCGGTGAATTAAAATGCAAGGAACTTACCACGCGGTGAATAGAGCGCGGTGAACTAACCGGACACCAATATAACAGGCTATACGACGTACACAATGAAAAAAATAACCACCAATGATTTCGAAACATTGATTCACTAATAAGTAAAACTGTAGAATTTGAAATGTGAATTGGATAATGAATCTATCTAACACTCACACACTTACTGATGGATGTTAGGTAGACCCTTTATTCACAAAATAATATGTAGAATATTCGCTCACGGTTAAATTGTGATGTCAAAATGTTAGTGTGCACGTTTAGTTCGACCACTCCCGTATGCTGGTCGAAGCCTTCCAATTCTTTGGTAAATAGAACAGGAGGGAAGTGACTATGCGAGAATAGTGATGAGGAAACCAGGAGAGAAGGTTATGGTGGGGCCATAGAAGATTGAGAGAGAATGTTATGGTGGGGCCATAGAAGATTGAGAGAGAATGTTATGGTGGGGCCATAGAAGATTGAGAGAGAAAGTTATGGTGGGGACATAGAAGATTGAGAGAGAATGTTATGGTGGGGCCATAGAAGATTGAGAGAGAAAGTTATGGTGGGGCCATAGAAGATTGAGAGAGAAAGTTATGGTGGGGCCATAGAAGATTGAAAGAGAAAGTTATGGTGGGGACATAGAAGATTGAGAGAGAATGTTATGGTGGGGCCATAGAAGATTGAGAGAGAAAGTTATGGTGGGGCCATAGAAGATTGAGAGAGAAAGTTATGGTGGGGCCATAGAAGATTGAGAGAGAAAGTTATGGTGGGGCCATAGAAGATTGAGAGAGAAAGTTATGGTGGGGCCATAGAAGATTGAGAGAGAAAGTTATGGTGGGGCCATAGAAGATTGAGAGAGAAAGTTATGGTGGGGCCATAGAAGATTGAGAGAGAAAGTTATGGTGGGGCCATAGAAGATTGAGAGAGAAAGTTATGGTGGGGCCATAGAAGATTGAGAGGTAGAAAGTCCTAGAGGGAAATCTCTAAATCTTCTATGGCCCCACCATAACTTCAATTCCTCTTGCTATGTCTCAAGTAACTACACTATAATAATAATTGCAGTTACTATCCCAATGAACTGATAACTCAATGAATTAATTCAAAGTTACCAGAACACTTTCATTTCTTTAATTCAATTGGTAGGGAATTGGAGTGCCAATTAAACTGAGATTTAATTCGGAGAATTACATTTCGAGTACATTAACGAGTGTTATTGATTGGAACCAAAAAATCTAAGAGGAAAATGAAGAGGTGATAGTAAATGTGGCCTACGAGTCTACCTAACACAAAATCTAAGAGGAAAATGAAGAGGTGATAGTAAATGAAGCCTACGAGTCTACCTAACACAAAATCTAAGAGGAAAATGAAGAGGTGGTAGTAAATGAAGCCTACAAGTCTACCTAACACTAAATATAAGAGGAAAATGAAGAGGTGATAGTAAATGAAGCCTACGAGTCTACCTTACACTAAATCTAAGAGGAAAATGAAGAGGTGGTAGTAAATGAAGCCTACGAGTCTACCTAACACTAAATCTAAGAGGAAAATGAAGAGGTGATAGTAAATGAAGCCTACGAGTCTACCTAACACTAAATCTAAGAGGAAAATGAAGAGGTGATAGTAAATGAAGCCTACGAGTCTACCTAACACAAAATCTAAGAGGAAAATGAAGAGGTGGTAGTAAATGAAGCCTACGAGTCTACCTAACACTAAATCTAAGAGGAAAATGAAGAGGTGATAGTAAATGAAGCCTACGAGTCTACCTAACACTAAATCTAAGAGGAAAATGAAGAGGTGATAGTAAATGAAGCCTACGAGTCTACCTAACACTAAATCTAAGAGGAAAATGAAGAGGTGGTAGTAAATGAAGCCTACGAGTCTACCTAACACTAAATCTAAGAGGAAAATGAAGAGGTGATAGTAAATGAAGCCTACGAGTCTACCTAACACAAAATCTAAGAGGAAAATGAAGAGGTGATAGTAAATGAAGCCTACGAGTCTACCTAACACAAAATCTAAGAGGAAAATGAAGAGGTGATAGTAAATGAAGCCTACGAGTCTACCTAACACAAAATCTAAGAGGAAAATGAAGAGGTGATAGTAAATGAAGCCTACGAGTCAACCTAACACAAAATCTAAGAGGAAAATGAAGAGGTGATAGTAAATGAAGCCTACGAGTCTACCTAACACAAAATCTAAGAGGAAAATGAAGAGGTGATAGTAAATGAAGCCTACGAGTCTACCTAACACAAAATCTAAGAGGAAAATGAAGAGGTGATAGTAAATGAAGCCTACGAGTCTACCTAACACAAAATCTAAGAGGAAAATGAAGAGGTGATAGTAAATGAAGCCTACGAGTCTACCTAACACAAAATCTAAGAGGAAAATGAATAGGTGATAGTAAATGAAGCCTACGAGTCTACCTAACACAAAATCTAAGACCTCGTAGTTGAAGAGCATAACCCTAGCGCTATCCTCTAAAACTACAAGTAGCGTTAAAAAAATGATAAACTTGGTACAAATGAAAATAGAGAATATTAAGTCCAAATTACAACAGTTCGGAGCACAAGGGACACCACCCCCCATCTCTTCCATTCACCAAAGACAGCTTCAGGATAGAGCCCCTGGGGGTAAAACTTATATATGAATAGGTAGATTATATTTAATAAATATTTTTTTTTAATTAACACGTCAAAAAAATTTCAAACTTGAAAAAATTGTGCAGATTTAATTACCTCATAAAATGAAAAGTTTAAAATTGTTAAATGTAATAATTATATTATATAATCAATATTCGAATTATTATAATTTAATACAAATGGAAAAAAATAAACAAAAAAAAAGAAATAGAGAAAACAATTAAATTTGATATAATAGTAAGATTATAATAGTTATATGATAGAGAGGTCAGTTAGTGTACAATCAACCTCATAAAATATGGATATGATTAATTTTAATAATTATATTAATGATAGTCATATTGTTTCCTATATAATCATTGTCCGGAAATACGTACATGGAAACTCCTCTATAGTGAACTTCAACTAGTTCACTATAGAGAGTTTACTCCTCTATATATGATTTAGAATAATAAAACTGGTCTTTCCATGGCAGACTACAGAAATAATTACTTTCTTATTCGAATAAATTCACTATACAGGGTATTTTATTTCTCAGAACTCTAGAAATCAGGATGGTTCACTACACATGACTTCACTATAGAGGAGTTGCACTGTTAGAACTCCTCTATAGTGAACTAGAACTAATTCACTATGTAGAGATGCATAGAAAGCTTACGGTCATATGTGGCAGACTAAACTAAATATGTTCACTATAGAGGAGTTCACTATACAGGACTTCACTATAGAGGAGTTCACTATACAGGACTTCACTATAGAGGTGAGTTCACTATAGAGGACATCACTATAGAGATGAGTTCACTATAGAGGACATCACTAAAGAGGTAAGTTCACTATACAGGACATCACTATAGAGATGAGTTCACTATAGAGGACATCACTAAAGAGGTAAGTTCACTATACAGGACATCACTATAGAGATGAGTTCACTATAGAGGACATCACTAAAGAGGTAAGTTCACTATACAGGACATCACTAAAGAGGTAAGTTCACTATACAGGACATCACTATAGAGGTGAGTTCACTATAGAGGACATCACTAAAGAGGTAAGTTCATTATACAGGACATCACTAAAGAGGTAAGTTCACTATACAGGACTTCACTATAGAGGTGAGTTCACTATACAGGACATCACTAAAGATGGGTTCAACTGTACTGTAAAATAAATACTATTTAAATTCTTTATAATAATAATTAAACATTATTTTTTTCAATAAAATTGTAAATTGCACACGAAGCATATTAAGCAATATAGTTCGATATAATATAAATTACTGATTTCAATTATATTATTTTCTTTCAAATGCACAACTGTTAAACACGTTCACAGGTAACAATGAAAGAGGGTAACACAATACTGACAATTATTGTAACAATCAAAATAATACGAAGTGAAATTTAAGAAGCCTCAATAATAGAAGGCTTGTTGTTACAGTTGAAGAAGATATAAGATGCTCTTTGATGAGAAAACAAGATATATATTTCTGCAGAGTAACAATGGGCACATTGTCTGAAACACACTTCATAACCATCTATGATCTATTTATACAAATTAAACCCGTACAGCGGATGATTTTTAAACGTAGCACTAAACATGTCCGTTCTACCGGACTGCAGATCGGTACTACGACCTCCTTAGATTTTATGGTTCAACAAATACTCTACCCGACTATCAAGTATCTACTCAATCATTCAGGCCCCCTTCACACTCGCGTTTCTCAACGCTGCGTATGAAAAAAGGTCATTAGACATGTGTTCACACTTGCGTTTTTGTAACGACGCGTTTAAAAAAACTCATCTTATCATTTTCTCTAGTTTTTATTAAGTTATCATTTTCTCTGGTTATCATTTTCTCTAGTTTTTACTAAGTTATCATTTTCTCTGGTTATCATTTTCTTTTGTCATCATTTTCTCTTGTCATCATTTTCTCTGGTTATCATTTTCTCTGGTTATCATTTTCTCTTGTCATCATTTTCTCTGTTTATCATTTTCTCTGGTTATCATTTTCTTTAGTTATCATTTTCTCTGGTTATCATTTTCTCTAGTTATCATTTTCTTTGGTTATCATTTTCTCTGTTTATCATTTTCTCTAGTTATCATTTTCTTTGGTTATCATTTCCTCTTGTTATCATTTTCTCTTGTTATCATTTTCTCTTGTTATCATTTTCTTTGGTTATCATTTCCTCTTGTTATCATTTTCTCTTGTTATCATTTTCTCTTGTTATCATTTTCTTTGGTTATCATTTTCTCTGGTTATCATTTTCTCTATTTATCATTTTCTCTAGTTATCATTTTCTTTGATTATCATTTTCTCTGGTTATCATTTTCTCTATTTATCATTTTCTCTGGTTATCATCTTCTCTTGTTTTCATTTCCTCTGGTTATCATTTTCTCTGGTTATCATTTTCTCTGGTTATCATTTTCTCTATTTATCATTTTCTCTGGTTATCATCTTCTCTGGTTATCATTTCCTCTGGTTATCATTTTCTCTGGTTATCATTTTCTCTGGTTATCATTTTCTCTGGTTATCATTTTCTCTTGTTCTCATTTTCTCTGGTTATCATTTCCTCTGGTTATCATTTTCTCTGGTTATCATTTTCTCTGGTTATCATTTTCTCTGGTTATCATTTTCTCTTGTTCTCATTTTCTCTGGTTATCATTTCCTCTTGTTCTCATTTTCTCTGGTTATCATTTCCTCTGGTTATCATTTTCTCTGGTTATCATTTTCTCTGGTTATCATTTTCTCTGGTTATCATTTTCTCTTGTTCTCATTTTCTCTGGTTATCATTTTCTCTTGTTCTCATTTTCTCTGGTTATCATTTCCTCTTGTTCTCATTTTCTCTGGTTATCATTTCCTCTGGTTATCATTTTCTCTGGTTATCATTTTCTCTGGTTATCATTTCCTCTGGTTATCATTTTCTCTGGTTATCATTTCCTCTGGTTATCATTTTCTCTGGTTATCATTTTCTCTGGTTATCATTTCCTCTGGTTATCATTTTCTCTGGTTATCATTTTCTCTGGTTATCATTTTCTCTGGTTATCATTTCCTCTGGTTATCATTTTCTCTGGTTATCATTTTCTCTGGTTATCATTTCCTCTGGTTATCATTTTCTCTGGTTATCATTTTCTCAGGTTATCATTTCCTCTGGTTATCATTTTCTCTGGTTATCATTTCCTCTGGTTATCATTTTCTCTGGTTATCATTTTCTCTGGTTATCATTTTCTCTGGTTATCATTTCCTCTTGTTCTCATTTTCTCTGGTTATCATTTCCTCTGGTTATCATTTTCTCTGGTTATCATTTTCTCTGGTTATCATTTTCTTTGGTTATCATTTTCTCTGGTTATCATTTTCTCTATTTATCATTTTCTCTAGTTATCATTTTCTTTGATTATCATTTTCTCTGGTTATCATTTTCTCTAGTTATCATTTTCTTTGGTTATCATCTTCTCTGGTTATCATTTTCTCTGGTGATCATTTTCTCTAATTATCATTTTCTCTGGTTATCATCTTCTCTTGTTTTCATTTCCTCTGGTTATCATTTTCTCTGGTTATCATTTTCTCTGGTTATCATTTTCTCTATTTATCATTTTCTCTGGTTATCATCTTCTCTGGTTATCATTTCCTCTGGTTATCATTTTCTCTGGTTATCATTTTCTCTGGTTATCATTTTCTCTGGTTATCATTTTCTCTTGTTCTCATTTTCTCTGGTTATCATTTCCTCTGGTTATCATTTTCTCTGGTTATCATTTTCTCTGGTTATCATTTTCTCTGGTTATCATTTTCTCTTGTTCTCATTTTCTCTGGTTATCATTTCCTCTTGTTCTCATTTTCTCTGGTTATCATTTCCTCTGGTTATCATTTTCTCTGGTTATCATTTTCTCTGGTTATCATTTTCTCTTGTTCTCATTTTCTCTGGTTATCATTTCCTCTTGTTCTCATTTTCTCTGGTTATCATTTCCTCTGGTTATCATTTTCTCTGGTTATCATTTTCTCTGGTTATCATTTCCTCTGGTTATCATTTTCTCTGGTTATCATTTCCTCTGGTTATCATTTTCTCTGGTTATCATTTTCTCTGGTTATCATTTCCTCTGGTTATCATTTTCTCTGGTTATCATTTTCTCTGGTTATCATTTTCTCTGGTTATCATTTCCTCTGGTTATCATTTTCTCTGGTTATCATTTTCTCTGGTTATCATTTCCTCTGGTTATCATTTTCTCTGGTTATCATTTTCTCAGGTTATCATTTCCTCTGGTTATCATTTTCTCTGGTTATCATTTCCTCTGGTTATCATTTTCTCTGGTTATCATTTTCTCTGGTTATCATTTTCTCTGGTTATCATTTCCTCTTGTTCTCATTTTCTCTGGTTATCATTTCCTCTGGTTATCATTTTCTCTGGTTATCATTTTCTCTGGTTATCATTTTCTCTGGTTATCATTTTCTCTTGTTCTCATTTTCTCTGGTTATCATTTCCTCTTGTTCTCATTTTCTCTGGTTATCATTTCCTCTGGTTATCATTTTCTCTGGTTATCATTTTCTCTGGTTATCATTTCCTCTGGTTATCATTTTCTCTGGTTATCATTTCCTCTGGTTATCATTTTCTCTGGTTATCATTTTCTCTGGTTATCATTTCCTCTGGTTATCATTTTCTCTGGTTATCATTTTCTCTGGTTATCATTTTCTCTGGTTATCATTTCCTTTGGTTATCATTTTCTCTGGTTATCATTTTCTCTGGTTATCATTTCCTCTGGTTATCATTTTCTCTGGTTATCATTTTCTCAGGTTATCATTTCCTCTGGTTATCATTTTCTCTGGTTATCATTTCCTCTGGTTATCATTTTCTCTGGTTATCATTTTCTCTGGTTATCATTTTCTCTGGTTATCATTTTCTCT
The DNA here is from genome assembly GCA_947561585.1 of Caprella mutica. Taxonomy (NCBI): domain Eukaryota; kingdom Metazoa; phylum Arthropoda; class Malacostraca; order Amphipoda; family Caprellidae; genus Caprella; species Caprella mutica. The sequence continues at coordinate 21,361 of CANNZV010003939.1, read as the reverse complement.
GGTTATCATTTCCTCTGGTTATCATTTTCTCTGGTTATCATTTTCTCTGGTTATCATTTCCTCTGGTTATCATTTTCTCTGGTTATCATTTTCTCAGGTTATCATTTCCTCTGGTTATCATTTTCTCTGGTTATCATTTCCTCTGGTTATCATTTTCTCTGGTTATCATTTCCTCTGGTTATCATTTTCTCTGGTTATCATTTTCTCTGGTTATCATTTCCTCTGGTTATCATTTTCTCTGGTTATCATTTTCTCTGGTTATCATTTCCTCTGGTTATCATTTTCTCTGGTTATCATTTTCTCAGGTTATCATTTCCTCTGGTTATCATTTTCTCTGGTTATCATTTCCTCTGGTTATCATTTTCTCTGGTTATCATTTTCTCAGGTTATCATTTTCTCTGGTTATCATTTTCTCAGGTTATCATTTTCTCTGGTTATCATTTTCTCTGGTTATCATTTTCTCTGGTAATCATTTTCTCTGATTATCATTTTCTCTGATTATCATTTTCTCTGGTTATCATTTTCTCTAGTTATCATTTTCTTTGGTTATCATCTTCTCTGGTTATCATTTTCTCTGGTTATCATTTTCTCTGGTTATCATTTTCTCAGGTTATCATTTTCTCTGGTTATCATTTTCTCTGGTTATCATTTTCTCAGGTTATCATTTTCTCTGGTTATCATTTTCTCAGGTTATCATAAGGAAAAAAGTAATATGGCATTATAGGCTATGTTCTGAATTATCGAACAGTTCCACATTTTCGATCATCAACAAATAACGAGTTAAAATGTCATATTAATTATATACTTCTTCTTATATGATCGAATATGTGCAACTGACTGACAATTCATAACTTACCTAACTTTTACAACTCTATCACAATTGCCAGGGACCCTTGTTATGTGGCTAGAAAATGATAACCATTGTAGACAATTATTTTCTAGTTTTCGACAAAAGTTTTGTGTATGTATGCAATCTCAGCAGTGAAAAAAACGCTAATGTGAACGGTACAATAGACATTCGTATCCTGCTAAAGCTCTAGCGTTAAAAATTATGCTCGTATTTTAGCAGGGGACTGAGTTATGTCGCGTTAAAATAAACACTGCTGAAAAAATGCAAGTGTGTACGGCTCCGTTAACATCAATTGCAGCTAAACTTTTTGCAATGAGCATTTTTTCTAACGCGGCGTTGAGAAACGCAAGTGTGAAGGGGGCCTAACTGTATTCATAGGCATTACTATTTACAAAATTTCAATGGAACATTTATATATAAGGCTTTTCAGTTCTTCTCAGCATTTGGATTTGGTTATCCTTTTCCGCCATATTTTATTTGATTAGAAAAATTCTACAGGAGATTAAAAATCGGTTTAACTTTTATATATAACACTGTAGTTAAACCAACCTTATTATTTCATACATTTATATATGAGTATATAAATATTATAAGATTTCCATTCAAATTTTTCTTCTTATAATAATCTCTATCTGAAATTGTTTAGTTTCATTATAGTTTCGTTGAAATGCAGTTAAAAAAAACTTGCACATTTTCCGGTTCATGTACTGTCCGTTGTACGAGTTTTACCTTTACACTGACTGTGAAGAAATGTTGAATGAATTTTCTTCACCGTTAGAGTTCGTCCAATAACTAAAGGCGAAAATGAATAAATATAATAAAAAATATATAAATTATACATCCTCAAAGGAATTGATCAGGTAGAAAATTGGAAATAATTTTCTCGCTAATTTATTTGAAATTTTGAGAATCAATCAGCTATAAATTGTACTGTACACTTTTAGTTTCCATTGTAAGAATTTCCTTTGAAAATTTTATTGAGCAATATTGTAGTATGATATTTTATCCCGACCTTTTACGACCAAATTGAGTTTTCCATTGAAATGAATGAATTTAACGAAAGATATGTTTTGAAATGGTGACAAAGAGGACCTTTGAAACTAGGATTTTTTCAAAATCCTGAATAGCAAACTAATTCGTATCTACACCAAAATACAAATAATATTCCACTAGGGATGAACTCTTACGGTGAAGAACATTCATACAATATCTATTTACAGTCAATACAAATAATATTCCACTAGGGATGAACTCTTACAGTGAAGAACATTCACACAATATCTATTTACAGTCAATACAAATAATATTACACTAGGGATGAACTCTTACGGTGAAGAACATTCATACAATATCTATTTACAGTCAATACAAATAATATTCCACTAGGGATGAACTCTTACAGTGAAGAACATTCACACAATATCTATTTACAGTCAATACAAATAATATTACACTAGGGATGAACTCTTACGGTGAAGAACATTCATACAATATCTATTTACAGTCAATACAAATAATATTCCACTAGGGATGAACTCTTACGGTGAAGAACATTCATACAATATCTATTTACAGTCAATACAAATAATATTACACTAGGGATGAACTCTTACGGTGAAGAACATTCATACAATATCTATTTACAGTCAATACAAATAATATTCCACTAGGGATGAACTCTTACGGTGAAGAACATTCACACAATATCTATTTACAGTCAATACAAATAATATTCCACTAGAGATGAACTCTTACGATGAAGAACATTCATACAATATCTATTTACAGTCAATACAAATAATATTCCACTAGGGATGAACTCTTACGGTGAAGAACATTCATACAATATCTATTTACAGTCAATACAAATAATATTCCACTAGGGATGAACTCTTACGATGAAGAACATTCAAACAATATCTATTTACAGTCAATACAAATAATATTCCACTAGGGATGAACTCTTACGGTGAAGAACATTCACACAATATCTATTTACAGTCAATACAAATAATATTCCACTAGGGATGAACTCTTACGATGAAGAACATTCAAACAATATCTATTTACAGTCAATACAAATAATATTCCACTAGGGATGAACTCTTACGGTGAAGAACATTCACACAATATCTATTTACAGTCAATACAAATAATATTACACTAGGGATGAACTCTTACGGTGAAGAACATTCATACAATATCTATTTACAGTCAATACAAATAATATTCCACTAGGGATGAACTCTTACGGTGAAGACCATTCATTTAATATCTATTTACAAATAAATTAAATGAATAAATGAAATTAAGTTAAGAATTAACCCACTATTAATTACATTTGGTATTTTTTTTTAATTTTAAAATAAAAGAACTTAAGATTACATTTCAATTTCCGTAGACAATTCTCAATATTTCAGGGTCCCACCTTACTTTTCGGTGTGGGTACTCATTTTTAAATATATAGGAGTAATAGTCTCTACATGACAAAACACAGTCACAACTCTACCATTAGTCATTTCCTGACACTTAAAAGTTAGAATTTTAAGCACAGGTGTGAGAGTAGTACAGAGTGATATGATGTAAAATAGTTAGGAACTATAATATTACTATTAAATAACTATGAAATAGTTTTATAGTGTTCTATGATATTAATAATTGTTTTTATAGTAAAATATGACCATTATATTAATAAATGATTTAATAGTAAAATAGGATTACTATATAAATATGAAATAATTATATATTATTCTGTAATCTAATTCGATATAAATTTATAAAAAAAACGTTATAAAAATAATATCATTTCAGTTTAATTACACATAATAATACTTAATCCAAATTACAACAGTTCGTCATCCAAAAAATGTCATAATGGATTAAAACTATTATCACATGCTAGCTATTTAATAACTATAATTCAATGAACATTTGTTATAATACATTTATACTATGTATTCACATCAGTCGGTCAGAACCAACTTATAAGGTTGGAAAGAAACAATCTCTTCTAAATCTGGTTATATTCTCCTTTCCATACTATCAGCTGCTTGCCAAGAAGATGGTTACAGACGAACACACAAACAGACACACACACGAAAAAACAGTCAAATGACGCCAATGTATACGTAGAATGTCTCTGTTATGCCAAATCTATAATATCAGATATAACGCCGCGATTTTACCGCCCAGTTTACGCCTCTTCTATTAATCACGGTTAAATGAATAGAAGGCGGTAAAAAAACGCTAGTATAGACTGCAAATTTGCTTTACATTCATGTGACAGTCTTTAATTGAAGAGGCGTGAGCTTGGCGGTGAAAACGTGGCGTTTACGAAACGGGCACAAATTAGCACAAAAATCCATGTAGATTTTGTGACATTATTGCATCTTTTCCATAGATATTTTATTTCTGCTCCTATTTCTTTCATACGGTTAGCATTAATTTACTATAAAAAAAGGGCCGTACCGGTAAAATACAAACAGCTTTAAAATGAAACTGTACATAATTGTTGTAAAAGAAATAAATACTATTAATAAGGTATTTATTTATTAAAAATATATTAATTTCTTTTTTATTAAAATTTTTCTTTTTACCCAATAATAAATGGTTGATAATTATATGATAAGTAAAAAACAACCAGAAAACTCAATGTACAGTAGAACTCCTCTATAATGAATTCATCTGTAGTAAGGAAGTAGCCTCTATAGTGAACAAATTTCCTTCAGTCTGCCTTAAATGACCATTAGTTTTCTATAACTGATTTATGGCACACTGAAGAAAATTTGTTCACTATACAGGATGTTATGAACTATAATTTCAAATAACTATAACTGTACCTATATATTTCAATAACTCTGAAATAACATTGTTTCTTTCTCAAAAGTATCGAATTTATTCCACGATTCAGGTACATTATCCTAAGATGCGGAAATATTTAGAAATATTTATAATCAGATGAGCTTCAAAACTGTATGTTTAATGCATTCAGAAGTGATAAATATGGTATTATAGTCTCTTTTTATCAGTACTCAAAATCGGTTCTAGGAAATTTTGGTCTTGGAAAATTCGGTCTTGGAAAATTCGGTTTCGGAAAATTCGGTTTTGGAAAATTTGGTCTCATTTTATATGATTTTACTAAAGAACAATAATAGAAAAAGTTTAGATTATGAGTACTAAAATGTGTAGTTTATTCATTAAAAGCGAATAACATCATTAACAGTTGTAAAATGATACGTAACATTAGTAATTTTGACATGTTTTGACATTTATTTAGCATGAGATTCGAACGGAAAATTCGGTCTCAGGTATCAATAAAACTTATGAATTAGATGTATAGGGGGCGTTCTGCCCCCCAAACCCCCTGCCAGATTATTAAACAATCATGAAGTGTGCAGTACAACAAACTAGCGGATATAACAAACTACATAACGGTCATTTATAATTTAAATACCGAATATTCCGAAACCGAAATTTCCGGTCACCCAGTAAATGACTCAATGAGTCTTAGTTTTTTAGCTATGATGACACATTGCATTCGTGATGTGACATTTTTAAATGACTGGCAACTTTGACGGCTTGTACACACAGTCATCCACGAATTTTTGTAAGGGTGATATTAACATAAATGAATATAATTTAATATATAAATGAATATTAATATATATATATAGAGGAAGATTATTGTGAAACAGTCAAGTAAAATAACCAATATGTAGTTTGTTGTATCATGATTGTTTAATGACCTGGCTAGGGCTTACTGGAGATACACGCCCATTTTACACTTGCATTAGACTGATTAGAGTATATTAATATACCCTTCACGAAAATATGTCATATGTCGACAAAATGTCTTGTCGACAAAATGTTTTGTCGACAAAATGTCTTGTCGACGAAATGTCTTGTCGACTAAATGTCTTGTCCACAAAATGTTTATCGACAAAATGTCTGTCGACGAAATGTCTTGTCGACAAAATGTCTTGTCGACAAAATGTCTGTCGACAAAATGTCTCGTCGATGATATGTCTTGTCGACAAAATGTCTCGTCGATGAAATGTCCATCGACGAAATGTCGGTCATTCTCTTAAGCAGAGGGACAACATTTTCGTTATTGGCTCCACTTTTGGCACAGGCAGACACAGCGTACGATCGATCACATCGCACCAACAAGCAAACAACCTTTTAGTCTCCATGTGACGTAATAAGAGATCCGAGCCAAGTCTGGGTAAAACAGTCAGTCACTAGACTGTGCCAAGACTAGTCAGTCACTAGGCTCTGCCAAGTCTACTACTAGACTCTCGCTACTAGACTGGCTTGAGATGAACCAAACAATAGCAGTTTGATGTGGTATAGTGACAGGGGTGGATGTACAGTGCTAATTCTGTGTGGTAGTTATAAGTGAACTGCTAAAGTGTATTTTATAGGGTGAATTAATGTAGTGCTTGAGCATGAACTAGTGTAGTGTTTTTCTTTTTGTTATAGTGAACTAATATTGTGTTTTATCTTAGTTTTTTATAGTGCTAATATAATGTTTTCCTATAATATATATAGTGAACTAATATAATGATTCCCTATTTAGTGAACTAATATAATGATTCCCTATTTAGTGAACTAATATAATGATTCCCTATTTAGTGAACTAATATAATGATTCCCTATTTAGTGAACTAATATAATGATTCCCTATTTAGTGAACTAATATAATGATTCCCTATATAGTGAACTAATATAATGATTCCCTATTTAGTGAACTAATATAATGATTCCCTATATAGTGAACTAATATAATGATTCCCTATTTAGTGAACTAATATAATGATTCCCTTTACAATGAATTAAAATAATGTTGTTTCTTTTCAATTATCTCATATAATGCCTAATTTTAAAATAAATAATAGTGTTGTTAGCATCATTTTTCTCTTAATTAACAAATAGTATTTGAAATAACGTTTTTTTTTAATTTAAACTCTGGTAGACTATTCAACAATGCGATTTTTTTACCGAAAAAATTTCATTTGAATAAAAATATCCCGTTGCTCTGAAATTGTATGATGAAGTCTGCCGTCGCAAATACATGACCTTTTTGAATCTTTATTAATACTGTTGCCTGCATGGTAATAGATCACTAGGTCACTAGTTGATAGGTCACTAGGTGACTGAAATTAGGTCACTGCCATCTCATTGAACAGATTTTGTGTTAGTTTCACCTTCGATAATAAGTTTCAATAGAGGTTTTAGAGCAAAGACTTTAGATCTAAATCTTCCTCGAACCTACCTACTTGAAAAGTCTTGATTTAAGAATTTCTACACTCTAACTTAAGTATTTATTTTCATAATCTACCATGCTTAGAATAGTGATATTAGTTTTAAATTCTATTTTAATCATTTCATCTAATCAACTATAATGACATTTTCGTTAATATTGACCATGTTAAAAAGATTGAAATGATACTTTTATCATTTTAATTTATTGCATTTGGTAAATGAACTTAATTTTTGTTGTCAGATCGTTTAAATATCAGTCTGTACTTCATTGATTTGTGTGAATAACTTTTGAACTGCAACTGTAGAGTTAGGAGCAGGCAGGTAGTTTTTTTTATAACACTAGTATATGTTCACCGAAACTCTGGTTGCCTTTTTTTCCTTTACGAAACTGTGGATATTGTGGGTATATGTGGCTGGAGTGACACACCGAGCATCACAAATAAATGGTACGATGTTCCCTTCGCTCAGGTAGGTAACAATTGACGTAAGCAGCTCGGACTAGAGCACAGACATCACTGACAGAAAAAGTATAGCTTGTTGTGGGCGGAGTAAGATTTATAACCTTGACTGGTGGCCCCTCATCTAGAACACTCAAGGTCATACTAGGGCTAGGTACTAATACGCTCATCTAGTAGAATAGCACTATTCTAATAGTAAAAGAATACTAGAATAGTGGTATCCTACTACCAGAATATTAGTACTTACTTGCTGAAATGTATGGTAAATTAGATGAAAAATAGCTTCAGTAGATGCAGAAACAGGTTTATACAAATTAAGAGTATGTTTAAATGCAAACAGCGATAAAACATTTCGTAAAACTGTGCAAAGTAATTGAAAAATTATATCTATAATAATTATTCATAGTGGAATAATTCTTTTCTTCAGTTTAGCTGATATGAAGCCAGACACTTCTTGTAGTCGGGTAGTGGGTGCTAGCATGGGACTCTGATTGGTCGGTGAAAAAAAGCTAAATGTCGGAAGGGGTTTCCTCCCACTTTCCGAGTACTGCGAAACACCCCCTTCATATTTTCAGATGGGAATTATATCTAATAGTTCTATTAGGGTAAGTTACGATTTAAAGGACAGTAACACATTTTCGATCCTATAAAAATAACTAATTAAAATGTCGTATTATTTTTCTTTTTCTTACATGATTGAAAATGTGGAAATGTCCAATAATTCGTAACTTACCCTAATAGAACTGCATTTTCATTTAATTTGCTCTTATTTGTTATAGAATTTAATAATTAATAGGATTAGTGTTTAAACTCTGTGAAATAAATCCCACAATCACTATCAGATTAAATATAATGGGAACATTTAAAATGGGGATTAAATCTGAATTATTATTTTTTCTAGAATAATTTGAAGGTACTAGGACGTTTCGTACCCGGACGTTTCGTTACTAGGACGTTTCGTTACTAGGACGTTTCGTTACTAGGACGTTTCGTTACTAGGACGTTTCGTTACTAGGACGTTTCGTTACTAGGACGTTTCGTTACTAGGATGTTTCGTTCCTAGACGTTTTGTACCCGGACGTTTCGTTACTAGGACGTTTCGTTACTAGGACGTTTCGTTACTAGGACGTTTCGTTACTAGGACGTTTCGTTACTAGGACGTTTCGTTACTAGGACGTTTCGTTACTAGGACGTTTCGTTACTAGGACGTTTCATTACTAGGACGTTTCGTTACTAGGACGTTTCGTTACTAGGATGTTTCGTTCCTAGACGTTTCGTACCCGGACGTTTCGTTACTAGGACGTTTCGTTACTAGGATGTTTCGTTACTAGGACGTTTCGTTACCAGATTTTTCGTTCCGAATAGCTACGAAAGATTTTTTTTAATTTGAAAGTAGTTATAGACTAAAAACTATACCAATCCCATACATCATAAATATGTACTGAATTTTTTTCCCTATGCTGAATCAATTACCGGAAATTTTCAAACATATAAGAAAATAGTATATAAGAATAAGAATAAAGAGTTAAATTGTTAGATTATATGGTCTTTTCTTATAGGATTGAAAATAGTTATTACTTTTGCAAAATTGAAGAAGGTTTTGTTTCTTTTCATTAGGTTATTCTCATTCGGTAACTTGTAACGTCTGTTAATTTGAATTTTACCCTAAAGTTAAAACATTTTCGGAAATATCAAAAACAAAAGATTTTCCTAATGTAGGCAGTAGGACAAGTCCCGAGTTCTCGGACTGAACCACATTTTCGATCGTGTGAAGAAAAATAATAATTATTGTTATTAAACTTCTATATCGACTGGTATCCATGAGATTTTCACTTACAGCTTTTCTAATCAAAGAAATTAAGTAATGAGTATTAATTTTAATACTTCTGATTATGATTAATATATAACCAATCGAATAAAAAATATGTTTAAAAAGTAGACATTATTTCTAAAGTAGTATAAATTTATGATGTATGGGATTGGTATGAAATGTAGCTGGCAACCCATTTAAAAAAATAGTTTCGATCTCTTAAAATATAACGAAAAAGCTAGCAACGAACCGTCCTGGTAACTAAACGTCCTGGTAACTAAACGTCCTGGTAACTAAACGTCCTGGTAACTAAACGTCCTGGTAACTAAACGTCCTGGTAACGAATCGTCCTGGTAACGAATCGTCCTGGTAACGAATCGTCCTGGTAACGAAACGTCCGGGTACGAAATGTCCTGGTAACGAAACGTCCGTTAACGAAACGTCCGTTAACGAAACGTCCGTTAACGAAACGTCCGTTAACGAAACGTCCGGGTACGAAACGTCCGGTCACCAATTTGAACTACCTTCATTATATCCATTTATTTTACATACAATTTGAGTTGTCGTCAACTCGTAAGTCCTCTGTACCAACTCTATTAAATTTTATATGTGTGTTAAATTGAATATTAAATTAAATTCCATTAAACTAAATTAAATTTCATTTGCAGTATAGGGTAAGTTGCGAATTATCGGTCAGTTTCACATCTTCGGTTATATAAGAAAAAGCTATATAATTATTATTTAATTTGATTGGTATCCAATTGAAATAATGGATATAAAAAAAATTAAATAATAATTTTTATATAGTTTTTTCTTATATGACCGAAGATGTGAAACTGACCGATAATTCGTAACTTACCCAATGAATAATCCTCATATTAAATATTCTTATTTCGTCTCAGTGATCCAATATATTCCAGCTGAGAATGTCTCTGGAATCGGACATTCCAATTATAATGCAATGTCCCGCAGGATATTACGGTAGCGCCGTTACGAAAAAAAGAGAAAGATTCCCCGCTAGAAATAGGATTTTAGGATTTTATTTCTAGTTATTGCTTTATAAATCAGTACTGATATGAATATTTTAACTGTGAATTAGTTGTACAATATTCATGGTATATTATTAATGTAATAAATAATACTAGGTAGCTATTCTTCTATAAAAAAGGACTGAAAATATTGAAAGAAAATAAATAAATGTAACCAGGTAGTAGAAAAAAAACTACAATTACTCAGTTACCCTGTGTTCGAATTATCTTACTTCTAAAGTAGAACAATCCTAAAATTTACACTCGGCATAGGCTCATTCTGTAGTAGCAGTTAAAACGCCGCGTTTTCAGCACCCAGTTCACGCCTCTTCACTTAATCGCGGTTAAATGGAAGTAAGGCGGTAGAGACGCTAGTATTGACTTTAATTATTTTCCATTCATTTAACCGTGATTAATTGAAGAGGCGTAAACTGAGCGATGACTTTCTGCTAATAATAAATGGGCCTGAAAGACTCCTGAGTTATGAAGGACCTGAGTTATGAAGTAGTTTTCTATGTTTAAATTATAGAAAACGATACACTTTAAGAATTTCGTCATGGTTACCCCTCAATGACCGTAGTTTTCTATTACTTTAATCAAAGAAAACTATCTAGTGCACCTGAGATATGAAGTGTCTCTGAGTTATGAAGTAACCAATAGTTCATAACTCAAGACTTTCAACTAATTAATTTACCAATACCTTTCCAAAAAACATGCTATAAGGTAATTATTTAAATAGGTAACGTCTGAAGAACCTAACAGAAGTTGAAAAAAAAACACTGATACACGAATAATGAAAGCAATGACATAATTCCATCGCCCGAATGCCTTGGCAAGCAGGCAACAGTGAAATGATTCTATTGTAGAATTAATTATAATAGGTTGGTTGTGTAGGTCAAGTATTTTAGTCCTGCATGAAGATTTATTGATTATCGTAATATTTAAATGGAGTTCAATTAGTTTCCAACCAGACTATGTTGATAATTAAAATATCTACAATCGTAGTATCACTGAAAAAATATTAATCCAAGATATAATTTTTTAGGGGGCAACATTGCCCCAATATTGTTACAACATTGCCCCAATATTGTTACAACATTGCCCCAATATTGTTACAACATTGCCCCAATACTGTTACAACATTGCCCCAATATTGTTACAACATTGCCCCAATATTGATACAACATTGCCCCAATATTGTTACAACATTGCCCCAATATTGTTACAACATTGCCCCAATACTGTTACAACATTGCCCCAATATTGTTACAACATTGCCCCAATATTGTTACAACATTGCCCCAATAATGATCCAATATTGCCCCAATATTGATACAACATTGCCCCAATATTGTTACAACATTGCCCCAATATTGTTACAACATTGCCCCAATAATGATCCAATATTGCCCCAATATTGATACAACATTGCCCCAATATTGTTACAACATTGCCCCAATATTGTTACAACATTGCCCCAATATTGATCCAATATTGCCCCAATATTGATACAACATTGTCCCAATATTGTTACAACATTGCCCCAATAATGATCCAATATTGCCCCAATATTGATACAACATTGCCCCAATATTGTTACAACATTGCCCCAATATTGTTACAACATTGCCCCAATATTGTTACAACATTGCCCCAATAATGATCCAATATTGCCCCAATATTGATACAACATTGCCCCAATATTGTTACAACATTGCCCCAATATTGTTACAACATTGCCCCAATAATGATCCAATATTGCCCCAATATTGATACAACATTGCCCCAATATTGTTACAACATTGCCCCAATATTGTTACAACATTGCCCCAATATTGATCCAATATTGCCCCAATATTGATACAACATTGTCCCAATATTGTTACAACATTGCCCCAATATTGTTTCAACATTGCCCCAATATTGTTACAACATTGCCCCAATACTGTTACAACATTGCTCCAATATTGTTACAACATTGCCCCAATATTGTTACAACATTGCCCCAATATTGTTTCAACATTGTCCCAATATTGATACAACATTGTCCCAATATTGTTACAACATTGCCCCAATATTGTTTCAACATTGCCCCAATATTGTTACAACATTGCCCCAATACTGTTACAACATTGCTCCAATATTGTTACAACATTGCCCCAATATTGTTACAACATTGCCCCAATATTGTTACAACATTGCCCCAATACTGTTACAACATTGCTCCAATATTGTTACAACATTGCTCCAATATTGTTACAACATTGCCCTAATATTGTTACAACATTGCCCCAATATTGTTACAACATTGCCCTAATATTGTTACAACATTGCCCCAATATTGTTACAACATTACAAATATTATCGTTGCTGGATAACATTTTTGTTGAAATCAGGCGACTTATAATACAAGTGTTGGTATATTATTCGAATCGTTTTCTTTTTAAATTAAGTTACGAGGTCGTTTTCGAGTGGTTACTGTTTTATACTTCTCTTACACAGCATAATTTGGTAAACGTCTATAATTGTAAAATTATTGTTTTGCCTTTGTTCAATTATTGTAATTATTGATTACATTGATTACAAATTAAGTATCAAGTAAAAATAAAAAAAATAATCAAATTATAATCATTAATTTCGACAGCAAACAAATGTAAGGAGGTGATACCAAGCTTTCAGATGTCATATGTACAAGTGAATTAATCAACATGAGTGTCACACATGTAAGTGCCAGAATAGGCAACCTAAAAAACACAGAAAGATATGTGCAATCAACCGGAGATGTGTTATAGGAGATTTTGTCTACTAAATCTTCTATGGCCACACCATGAATTTATTTTAGCATTCAGTAGAATAATTTATAATTATGTAATAAACACCATTAACATGTGTAATACATTATTGACCTGGCTATTTCAGGTCTATTAATGATAGAACATCACTTATCAATTAATTCGAATATTTAACGAGAGTAATCTTAGGCTATGCCCAAATTTCAACTTGAAATAAACATGAAATCTCAGGAAGCTCACACGCATTATTGATAAGAAGAAACAATATTTATTTTATCCCGTCAACGATTTGTGTAGATGATGAAATTTTTCTTAGAAGAAAGCCGCATGACAACGAATCGGATATTACTTTCTGGTAAAGAAATATGGTAAAAAATACTTCGAAAGGAAACAGATTTCATAAAATCAAAACCAATTGGAAGCAATTTTACAAAGAAAATTTGCTAAAGCCAACTGTTTTTTCTTAAAAAATATGCTTTTTTTCTCTGTGCATCGAAAATCGAGGTGGACGAATTCTTAATTTCATTTGCCGAGTAGCTCTTCTGCAACCATGAGCTTGTCTAAGACTACTGGTAGGTGACTTTGTTCATGCATCCACTTTTCTTTCTGACTGCTTCTTTCAGTGCCTTGTATTTATTTACAGTTTTCACTTTATTAGTACGTACAGGCATCCCCCGCTTTAGTTACCAAATCACGACTCAGTTTAATTACCAAACTGTAACTAAAGCGAGGTAAAGTAACAAGAAATTTATAATTGTCACTCCTTGATTATATATCTCATTTTCTATGAGTTATAATGAAAGAAAATTTGTCTTAGAATTAGAGTCACAGTTTATAGTCCCTATTCTATAAACTGTTGTTAAAGTACGTACTATATAAGCATATTGTCAAACAGTCTTTGTGACTGTGATGAAAAAGTTTAAAGTCGTGCATTTATTAAATGTTTTAAAATCCATCCACAGCTTAACTCTCACTCAGTATAGGTGAGTAATTAATAGATACTTAGACTTCTATAATTATTGTGTTACATTTAACAAACAGCAATTTTATGCTCTATGAAATGTTTTTGGAAGTAGGGTACTAAGTTTCAAGTTATTAGTACGTTCTACATTTTCGGACACGTCCGAAAAGTAAATATAATAATTATAATCATTATTCAACCTCTATCCAAATTGGTATCATGGATACCAATTGAAATAAAAGTTAAATAATGATTAATATATAGAAATTTTAACGTGTTCGATAATATGGAATTGTGCAATAACACGGAACTTACCCTAAAATGGGTCATGTTGAATTTCTGAACCAATTTCTTCTAATAACCTCATCTGGATTATAATTTTGATGTTTTTTTAGTTGCCGTGAAATAATGACCAAAAATGTCTCCGTTTTCTATGTCTACGAACGGTTCTTATTTCGAATCATGACTCAAAATAAGTACAACTTTTGTTAAAGTGAGTTGTACTTAAAGCGAGGCTTGCCTGTATATCAGCATTGAAGTAATAAATGGAAAATATCACGGAAACTGGAAATATATTCGATATATGCCCCCCTGCAAGGTCATTAATCAATCATGAAGTGTGCAGTACAACAAACTAGCGGATACAACAACCTGCATTACTGTTTCATGTAAAAAATCTATATTGTTGAAAGTAATTTCAATGAAAACACGAGTTTTTTCAAAGTTCTCAATCATTCAGTAATACATAGGAAATAAATAACTTTAAACCCTCATATTTAAAAAAAATTAATTTCTACAAAAAACGGTTTTGATTTTCAAATTCTATGGACAAAAATACATATAAAAAAATAATTTAAATTAAATCTGGTAGTGTTCTTCACATGGGAAAGATCCGCATTGAATAATGTTAAATTATTAATAAAAATGAATTAGGCTATTTTGCACTTCAATTTTTGCACTTGAAATTTTTGTCCTGTAATCCTCCATAGAACCAATATTGAAAGGTATACATACGTGTGAACACTTTACTGGAAAACAGTGCCACACGCTGCGTTCGAGAAGCGATTTTTGCACACACTTGTATGCCCGTGTAAACCCCGCTAAATTTTGAAAGTGATGTAACAACCAAGGTACATCAACTACAAGGTAGAGTGTTGCGCAGGTTCATATCAAGATGATTACAGTTTTGTTGTGAAAGACGCTTCGGTGTCCCGGGTTAATTATATTTACATAGAAACAAGGTATGTTATTTGTTCTTTTTAGAATCGAAAGCGTAACTTCTTTTTATTTGACTAAATTGGCTAATTTTAGCATTGCCTTGATTATTCTCAAGATATAATAACTAAAAAGGTATACTAAATGCCTTGATACGAATTTTAGACTTTTCTGCGCATAAACAAATACGAACATACAGATGTGACCCTGCAATATTACTTTACATACTCTATTTACTGTACAGCGGGTTGAATAGTTATTTGTATATATGGACTTGCCCATGATTGTTAATACAGTTTACGAATACCATTTAAAAATTGTTTAACCCGCTGTATAGCAAGGCTCATAAGCTACAGTGTATATAAACGTTGCTGTATAGTATATGAAGTATCTAATCTATTATTGCAGGGTCACATCTGTGTGTTCGTATGTGTGTATATGTTCATGCGCAGAAGAGACTAAAATTTGTATCAAGGCCTTTAGCATACCTGGTAACTTTTTCTTGGTAACTATAAATTTGTTATTTATTTTATAAAGCATTTTTCTTAGTAACTATAGTAATTAGTAACTGTAACAAGGGGGTATGACCTTTCAGTGTTTGGTCATAAGTGGTAGAGGGAGGTGGCCAGTGTGTTACAGGTAGCCTAAGGTAGGTAACGCATATGACGGTTGCTTTGATGTAAATTAGTCGTATGTGATTCATCTGTAATTATTAAACTAAATAAGAGATGAAAACTTGAAATAAGAGATGAAAAATAAACATCAGATAGGCCTAAATATTTAGTAAAATTTATGAGAAAATAGCTAGGCTAAGTTACGAAATAAGGGTCAGTACTACATCTTCTGTCATAGAAGAAAAAACAATATAAAATTTTTATTATTACACAGTGCTATCTAATAACAATTTTTATATTGTTATTTCTTACATAACAGAAGACGTAGTACTGACCCTTAATTCGTAACTTGCCCTAATGTAAAGCAGGTAGGTTGAGGCAGAGACGCCCCATTAGTCCGACAGTTATATCTTTCTGTGATAGTTATCGTTTTATTTTTTGATTTAGACAAAAATTATTATTAAATAGATATACTCAAGTAATACCTAATCTAATGATAAAATAATTTTTCTTTTATTTTAAATCTTGCATTCCTCCATTAATTTACTTTATTTCTAATATTAATTTTTATGATGCAATACCTAATCCGATTTCATCATTTAATGTAGTTAATTGTATCCGTTAGTTTGTTGTACTGCACACTTCATGATTTTTTAATGACCTGGCAGAGGGGTTCGGGGGTGACACTCCCCCCTTATATACATATATTTGATGTTAAATTAGAATTAAACTGCGAAAGTGTCGGAATAATGGGGTTTTTTACTAATGAATAGGGTCAAGCAGGTAAATTGCGGCACACTAACTAACCGCGGCCTCTAACAACAGGAAAATCATAGCTTCAAAACACACGTTAAAAACGTAAATTAATAAATTATAGCATGCACTGAGCTTCTTTTGTTAGCTATGCAACATTTTAATGTAATTTCGGTTCAGAATGTTTTAGAGACTCTCTTGAGAGGGCCGCAATTAAAAATTAAAAGGCCGGCCGCAATTTACCTGAAACTAACCGTCATTGTCCCAGTTGATCTTAACAGTGTTACCAGGGTTATTCTTAATTTATTCATTCTTAAACGTAACTTGATGATGCCGACATAACTTGTAGGGGCTCAAGTGACAATTATTATAGTTACCAAGCTGTTTTCTTTAAAGACTATTACAGAGTGTTCATGATATGTCTTCCCAATATCATAATCTTTATGAAGGCTGTTGATGAGATGTATGTTATACCTATCTCTAGAAGTTTACCTACATTATGCCTTTTATTCTGTTTTCTAATTTTCATATGTTATAAGCTACTATTATTAGTTTAACAGTAACCTGTTTTTAACAACAGCAAAACACTGGGTGATGATAGCTGCATGTTTAACTTACCTTTAAAGGAAGAAGGCACTATCGGAGAAAAGAGTCACTGTGGTGATGTACTATCAGAGAAAAGAGTCACTGTGGTGATGTACTATCAGAGAAAAGAGTCACTGTGGTGATGTACTATCAGAGAAAAGAGTCACTGTGGTGATGTACTATCAGAGAAAAGAGTCACTGTGGTGATGTACTATCAGAGAAAAGAGTCACTGTGGTGATGTACTATCAGAGAAAAGAGTCACTGTGGTGATGTACTATCAGAGAAAAGAGTCACTGTGGTGATGTACTATCAGAGAAAAGAGTCACTGTGGTGATGTACTATCAGAGAAAAGAGTCCTTGTGGTGATGTACTATCAGAGAAAAGAGTCACTGTGGTGATGTACTATCAGAGAAAAGAGTCACTGTGGTGATGTACTATCAGAGAAAAGAGTCACTGTGGTGATGTACTATCAGAGAAAAGAGTCACTGTGGTGATGTACTATCAGAGAAAAGAGTCACTGTGGTGATGTACTATCAGAGAAAAGAGTCACTGTGGTGATGTACTATCGGAGAAAAGAGTCACTGTGGTGATGTACTATCGGAGAAAAGAGTCACTGTGGTGATGTACTATCGGAGAAAAGAGTCACTGTGGTGATGTACTATCGGAGAAAAGAGTCACTGTGGTGATGTACTATCGGAGAAAAGAGTCACTGTGGTGATGTACTATCGGAGAAAAGAGTCACTGTGGTGATGTACTATCGGAGAAAAGAGTCACTGTGGTGATGTACTATCAGAGAAAAGAGTCACTGTGGTGATGTACTATCAGAGAAAAGAGTCACTATGGTGATGTACTATCAGAGAAAAGAGTCACTGTGATGATGTACTGTCAGAGAAAAGAGTCACTGTGATGATGTACTGTCAGAGAAAAGAGTCACTGTGATGATGTACTGTCAGAGAAAAGAGTCACTGTGATGATGTACTGTCAGAGAAAAGAGTCACTGTGATGATGTACTGTCAGAGAAAAGAGTCACTGTGATGATGTACTGTCAGAGAAAAGAGTCACTGTGATGATGTACTGTCAGAGAAAAGAGTCACTGTGATGATGTACTGTCAGAGAAAAGAGTCACTGTGATGATGTACTGTCAGAGAAAAGAGTCACTGTGATGATGTACTGTCAGAGAAAAGAGTCACTGTGATGATGTACTGTCAGAGAAAAGAGTCACTGTGGTGATGTACTATCAGAGAAAAGAGTCACTGTGGTGATGTACTATCAGAGAAAAGAGTCACTGTGGTGATGTACTATCAGAGAAAAGAGTCACTGTGGTGATGTACTATCAGAGAAAAGAGTCACTGTGATGATGTACTATCAGAGAAAAGAGTCACTGTGATGATGTACTGTCAGAGAAAAGAATCACTGTGATGATGTACTATCAGAGAAAAGAATCACTGTGATGATGTACTATCAGAGAAAAGAGTCACTGTGATGATGTACTATCAGAGAAAAGAGTCACTGTGGTGATGTACTATCAGAGAAAAGAGTCACTGTGGTGATGTACTATCAGAGAAAAGAGTCACTGTGATGATGTACTATCAGAGAAAAGAGTCACTGTGATGATGTACTGTCAGAGAAAAGAATCACTGTGATGATGTACTGTCAGAGAAAAGAATCACTGTGATGATGTACTGTCAGAGAAAAGAGTCACTGTGATGATGTACTGTCAGAGAAAAGAGTCACTGTGATGATGTACTGTCAGAGAAAAGAGTCACTGTGATGATGTACTGTCAGAGAAAAGAGTCACTGTGATGATGTACTGTCAGAGAAAAGAGTCACTGTGATGATGTACTGTCAGAGAAAAGAGTCACTGTGATGATGTACTGTCAGAGAAAAGAGTCACTGTGATGATGTACTGTCAGAGAAAAGAGTCACTGTGATGATGTACTGTCAGAGAAAAGAGTCACTGTGATGATGTACTGTCAGAGAAAAGAGTCACTGTGATGATGTACTATCATAGAAAAGAGTCACTGTGATGATGTACTATCATAGAAAAGAGTCACTGTGATGATGTACTATCAGAGAAAAGAGTCACTGTGATGATGTACTATCAGAGAAAAGAGTCACTGTGATGATGTACTATCAGAGAAAAGAGTCACTGTGATGATGTACTATTAGAGAAAAGTCACTGTGGTGATGTACTATTAGAGAAAAGTCACTGTGGTGATGTACTATTAGAGAAAAGTCACTGTGGTGATGTACTATCAGAGAAAAGTCACTGTGATGATGTACTATCAGAGAAAAGAGTCACTGTGATGATGTACTATCGGAGAAAAGAGTCACTGTGGTGATGTACTATCAGAGAAAAGAGTCACTGTGATGATGTACTGTCAGAGAAAAGAGTCACTGTGATGATGTACTATCATAGAAAAGTCACTGTGGTGATGTACTATCAGAGAAAAGAGTCACTGTGGTGATGTACTATCAGAGAAAAGAGTCACTGTGATAATGTACTGTCAGAGAAAAGAGTCACTGTGATGATGTACTGTCAGAGAAAAGAGTCACTGTGATGATGTACTATCAGAGAAAAGAGTCACTGTGATGATGTACTATCAGAGAAAAGAGTCACTGTGATGATGTACTATCGGAGAAAAGAGTCACTGTGGTGATGTACTATCGGAGAAAAGAGTCACTGTGGTGATGTACTATCAGAGAAAAGAGTCACTGTGGTGATGTACTATCAGAGAAAAGAGTCACTGTGGTGATGTACTATCAGAGAAAAGAGTCACTGTGGTGATGTACTATCAGAGAAAAGAGTCACTGTGATGATGTACTATCAGAGAAAAGAGTCACTGTGGTGATGTACTATCAGAGAAAAGAGTCACTGTGATGATGTACTATCGGAGAAAAGAGTCACTGTGGTGATGTACTATCAGAGAAAAGAGTCACTGTGATGATGTACTATCAGAGAAAAGAGTCACTGTGATGAAGTACTATCAGAGAAAAGAGTCACTGTGATGATGTACTATCGGAGAAAAGAGTCACTGTGGTGATGTACTATCGGAGAAAAGAGTCACTGTGGTGATGTACTATCAGAGAAAAGAGTCACTGTGGTGATGTACTATCAGAGAAAAGAGTCACTGTGGTGATGTACTATCAGAGAAAAGAGTCACTGTGATGATGTACTATCAGAGAAAAGAGTCACTGTGGTGATGTACTATCAGAGAAAAGAGTCACTGTGGTGATGTACTATCAGAGAAAAGAGTCACTGTGATGATGTACTATCAGAGAAAAGAGTCACTGTGATGATGTACTATCAGAGAAAAGAGTCACTGTGATGATGTACTATCAGAGAAAAGAGTCACTGTGGTGATGTACTATCAGAGAAAAGAGTCACTGTGGTGATGTACTATCAGAGAAAAGAGTCACTGTGATGATGTACTATCAGAGAAAAGAGTCACTGTGGTGATGTACTATCAGAGAAAAGAGTCACTGTGATAATGTACTGTCAGAGAAAAGAGTCACTGTGATGATGTACTAGTCAGAGAAAAGAGTCACTGTGATGATGTACTATCAAAGAAAAGAGTCACTGTGATGATGTACTATCAGAGAAAAGAGTCACTGTGATGATGTACTATCAGAGAAAAGAAGAGTCACTGTGGTGATGTACTATCGAGAAAGAGTCACTGTGGTGATGTACTATCAGAGAAAAGAGTCACTGTGGTGATGTACTATCAGAGAAAAGAGTCACTGTGGTGATGTACTATCAGAGAAAAGAGTCACTGTGGTGATGTACTATCAGAGAAAAAAGAGTCACTGTGGTGATGTACTATCAGAGAAAAGAGTCACTGTGGTGATGTACTATCAGAGAAAAGAGTCACTGTGGTGATGTACTATCAGAGAAAAGAGTCACTGTGATGATGTACTATCAGAGAAAAGAGTCACTGTGGTGATGTACTATCAGAGAAAAGAGTCACTGTGGTGATGTACTATCAGAGAAAAAGTCACTGTGGTGATGTACTATCAGAGAAAAGAGTCA
>CANNZV010003938.1:0-50829 GCA_947561585.1 Caprella mutica | reverse complement strand
CATAGATACTAATTAAGATTGTGACAATATGTTTTTAAAAGCATAGATCCTGAAAATAGTAAAGACGGAGAGAATTAAAGAGTATTGAATGGTTCTACACCAGCGGTATATAGTATTCGATACCATTTCATTTCGTCTGTGATATTCTTAAGATCTATGATTTTAGAAGCATATTGTCACAACCCTATACTAATAACACAAATGTCTTGGAAACAGTGGAATGATGTACAAAAACTACTTGGAAATTCATGAAAATGCTCCATGATGATTTATGCCACGTAAAGTATAGGAGAGTTGCTGTGAATTGCAATGATTCATGTAAATGTCGTCATAAAATGTGCATGAAAGTGTTTCATTAGGTACTGAAGTTATATAATTTATAATAAATGAGTCAATTATTTCAATGGAAAAAATATAATGAAATATTCGATAGAAACACACTAGTTTGTCCCAAACACTAGTTTAGAAACACACTAGTTTGTCCCAAACACTAGTTTAGAAACACACTAGTTTGTCCCAAACACTAGTTTAGAAACACACTAGTTTGTCCCAAACACTAGTTTAGA
This sequence comes from Caprella mutica, assembly GCA_947561585.1. NCBI lineage: Eukaryota > Metazoa > Arthropoda > Malacostraca > Amphipoda > Caprellidae > Caprella > Caprella mutica. Next base: position 50,263 of record CANNZV010003938.1, on the reverse strand, counting down.
AACACACTAGTTTGTCCCAAACACTAGTTTAGAAACACACTAGTTTGTCCCAAACACTAGTTTAGAAACACACTAGTTTGTCCCAAACACTAGTTTAGAAACACACTAGTTTGTCCCAAACACTAGTTTAGAAACACACTAGTTTCCTTTCTCTATTTTTAGTATAAGCCTTTGCTAAGTTATGTAATTTATTCATTCATTATAAAAAAAATTTGGGCTTGCGGTTGTAAAACAAAATAGAATTAATTAAACTGTTGTAATTTGGATTATGGATTGTTTTATTTTTCATTTGTACCATGTTTATCATCTTTGAAAATCTTCTTGCGGTTTTAGAGGATAGCGCTACAGTTAAAACAACCACCAATAGTTGTAAATAAAGTGCACAGTGAAGAGTTAAAACAACCACCAATAGTTGTAAATAAAGTGCACAGTGAAGAGTTAAAACAACCACCAATAGTTGTAAATAAAGTGCACAGTGAAGAGTTAAAACAACCACCAATAGTTGTAAATAAAGTGCACAGTGAAGAGTTAAAACAACCACCAATAGTTGTAAATAAAGTGCACAGTGAAGAGTTAAAACAACCACCAATAGTTGTGAATAAAGTGCACAGTGAAGAGTTAAAACAACCATCAATAGTTGTGAATAAAGTGCACAGTGAAGAGTTAAAACAACCACCAATAGTTGTGAATAAAGTGCACAGTGAAGAGTTAAAACAACCACCAATAGTTGTGAATAAAGTGCACAGTGAAGAGTTAAAACAACCATCAATAGTTGTGAATAAAGTGCACAGTGAAGAGTTGAAACAACCACCAATAGTTGTGAATAAAGTGCACAGTGAAGAGTTAAAACAACCATCAATAGTTGTGAATAAAGTGCACAGTGAAGAGTTAAAACAACCACCAATAGTTGTGAATAAAGTGCACAGTGAAGAGTTAAAACAACCACCAATAGTTGTGAATAAAGTGCACAGTGAAGAGTTAAAACAACCATCAATAGTTGTGAATAAAGTGCACAGTGAAGAGTTAAAACAACCACCAATAGTTGTAAATAAAGTGCACAGTGAAGAGTTAAAACAACCACCAATAGTTGTAAATAAAGTGCACAGTGAAGAGTTAAAACAACCACCAATAGTTGTAAATAAAGTGCACAGTGAAGAGTTAAAACAACCACCAATAGTTGTAAATAAAGTGCACAGTGAAGAGTTAAAACAACCACCAATAGTTGTAGATAAAGTAAACAGTGAAGAGTTAAAACAACCACCAATAATTTTATTCAAAAGGTCTTATAAATAATAATCACTTAGATTTATTTCAAGATTATAATCATTTATAATTTTATTCATACGATAGTTTGGAATTATTTATTTAGGACAAATGTAAATGGTCACTTCGCACACAGTTGATATAAATTGCACAAATAAATTAAAATATTTCTCGATGTTTATTCAATATAAACAGCAACTGGCGGAATAATTCAAAGAGTGGACGATAATCCACAATATTGCAGTCGGATGTAAGAAATTATTATCATTATTATTATTATCCCAAGTAACTTTGTAAAACCATTCAATAATATATTAAGTCTATTGCAATTATTTTGCTTATTTATTGAAAAAATTGAGTAAATAATTTAATTAAATATTAAATTACGTACAATCGTATCCAACTGGACATGTATTCTAGAGTAATAAAAAGAAAAACATATATAATTCATGATTTAATTCTTCTATTGGTTCATAAATGAATAATTCATTTAATTGATTTACATAAAATACATTCTTTTTATTCCTGATAAAATTGAATTTTGCGATACATGGTTTCAATATTGATACAGTACGTTTTATTGGTTATTTCGTATTTTCTATGATCTCCGAAGATGAAACCAAACAGAGTGGTTCTGAACCGTAGTGAGGGTCATTCAAAAACCGCTGGAGATGGGGCTTGCCTTGGATACTGCTGGATAATGTGGGATACCATGCTGGATACCATTGGATGCTGTGCTGGATACTATTGGATACATCTGCTGGATGCTAAATTGCTCGTTTGAAGAGTCCTTTGAAATGTAGGACTAGTTAAACAAAAAGGAAGAGATTGAAGTACAGGAATTTTACTAGAGGGAGTTATGGTGGGGTCATAGAAGATTGAGAGAGAAAAGGTATGGTGGGGCGATAGAAGATTAAGAGAGAAGTTATGATGGGGCCATAGAAGATTGAGAGAGAAAAGGTATGGTGGGGCCAGAGAAGATTGAGAGAGAAAAGTTATGGTGGGGCCATAGAAGATTGAGAGAGAAAGTTATGGTGGGGCCACAGAAGATTGAGAGAGAAAGTTATGGTGGGGACATAGAAGATTGGGAGAGAAATGGGGCCATAGAAGATTAAGAGAGAAAGTTATGGTGGGGCCATAGAAGATTAAGATGGGGGTACTTAGAGATAAAGTTATTGATTGAATAGGGTTCTCTCATGATCTTCTATGGCTCCACCATAACTTTTCTCTCTCAATCTTCTATGGCCCCACCATAATTTTTTTTATTATTATTTGTAAAATTTGCTTCAGTAGTAATTTATTGTTATATAACATTTATGTGTGCAATTAATTAGACTAAGATATGTTTATATATTTAAATCATCCCGCAGGCCCGTGATTCTAATCAGAGAGAAAACTTACATCACTCGATAAGAATATTCTACTCGCCTGATACTCTTGGCTAAAATTCTTATGCTAACTTCTGACAAACTTTGACAGATATGAAGTTGTTATTAATCTGAAACTTGACAAAGTCTACATACTATAATGTATGTACTTCTCATATATTAGTTATAATGTATGTACTTCCATTATATTAGTTATAATGTATGTACTTCCATTATATTAGTTATAATGTATGTACTTCCATTATATTAGTTATAATGTATGTACTTCCATTATATTAGTTATAATGTATGTACTTCCATTATATTAGTTATAATGTATGTACTTCCATTATATTAGTTATAATGTATGTACTTCCATTATATTAGTTATAATGTATGTACTTCCATTATATTAGTTATAATGAATGTACTTCCATTACATTAGTTATAATGTATATGATATGTATTATTTATATAATATATGAATGCCCTTTTCATATTATGTTTTTCATTAACTGTTCAAATTATAAATGTATACTTGTTAATATTTAGAACATTTATTTAGAAGAACTTATGGTAGAAGATGAAAAATAATTATCAAGCTTTTCAAATACATAATTTAATAAATAAATGTATATAGAACATATAACAGAATATAATGTTATTAAGAATAAGAACATATTCAATGTTCTCCATTTCAGTCTTTCTTTTTTGAATATTATTTATATTATATCTGTATATTATTCAGTACAATTGTTCTATTCAAAAGACAGAAAATATTTGCAGGGAAATAAACCTAACCAATTTAGTTTATTGGAGTCACAGAAAAAGAGTCCACTCGAACGTACATCTGAGGTGAAATTGACAAGATAAATTTGTGCTGAGTCGACAGTTTCACTTCGCCTGGTCAGAGTGTGAAAATTAAAGGAATATTTGGGCCATGAGCTGTCAAATGGAAAAGAATGAATTTCTTGGACTTGAGGTTTGATATTTTGTTAAATTCCTAGTTCACGTCCCTATTTCAATTAGGGACGTGAACTAGGAAGAGGGTATTTGGATCTGTTCCTAGTTCACGTCCCTATTTCAATTAGGGACGTGAACTAGGAAGAGGGTATTTGGATCTATTCCTAATTCACATCCCTAAATCAATTAGGGATGTGAATTAGGAATTTACCAATATTTTTTGCTATTTTATATTAGTTGATTATTGTTAAATATTGATTTGTAATATAATTAGTATAGTTCATGAGGTCGGGGAGCTCGAGGTTCATTATACAGTATAACTCAGTTATAGTGGAATCCTCTAAAGTGAATGCAGAGTATTGAGTAGGAGGACTACCCTGTACATATAGTAAACAATTTTTATTAGTCTGCCATTAATAGCCATCAGTTTTCTATAACTGATGGCCTTTTCATGGCAGACTAAAGAAAATGTGTTCACTATACGAGGTAGTTCTCTTCTCAGGACTCTACATTCACTATAGAGGAGTTCTACTGCATTTTCTTTCTTGATATTCAGCTTCATTCTTTTTCTGACATGTCCTTAAATTTGTTATTCCAGACAATGAACTGCCGAGACAATATATGATAAGATACATACTTTATTTAGGTATGGTGTGACATATCAGAATGTACTACAAAGTAATACACACCTCTGACATCTGCATATAAATTCACGTTATCTTCTTTAAAATTCACTGCAGAGATTCTAGCAGACGAGTCGGTACTATCAGGTACACAAATTTCTCTTCCCTATAGATATATCGTATGGAAGAACAAAGTCATAAACACAAAATCATGTATTTTCGATTATCCAAATCTTAAAATACTGACTACTTGGTAAAAGTTTCATAATTGTAGCTCTAAAATGTACCGCTAGAGAGGCTGAATGTCCTAACGATATACCATTAAATGTACGTACATTACAAGTACTAAAATGCCTCTCCTGAAAAATAGCTGTTTTAGAGTTATGACAGTGTTCTGACAAAAGAGCGATATGTGTAGCGAGGTAGATAAAGATTGAACAACAGGTACAGTAACAGTATCATTTAAATATAATATCTATTATAATAGATATTATATTTAAATGATACTGTTACTGTACCTGTTGTTCAATCTTTGAGTGTTCAATTAATATAATGGACATAGGATTATATTCAAGTGTTTACATATAAACAAATACAATATATACAAATTGACCGAATTATATTGTTAACTCCCAAGGTTCAAAACTAATATATTTTTGAATTATTAATAGTATCCATGATACTGCAGGAAATCATTAGTTTTTCTTTTCAATTATTATTTCTTGGATTTTTCTGTTCTTTACACCAACTTTATGAGGCGCTGTTGATAGAATGACTGTTTAACACATTTTGTGACGGACAGACAGACGGATTGCTAATTAGATTGCTAATTTTTAAGCTGACCAATCACAGATCGAATTGTTCAGTAAGAGATGACGTCATTGAAAACATCCTTTCAATAAATTATAATACTGGACTGAATTCATTTCAATAGGAATAGTATTCTTTAAATATATTATTTTACCATCATTAAAACACTCATTGATTCAGTTATGGTGGGCCATAGAAGATTAAGAGGGGGCCACACATAATCTTCCATGACTCCACCGTAAAAAAATTCTATTACAGTAGAACTCCTCTATAGTGAACGTAGTATCCTGAGTAAGGGAGTAGCCTCTATAGTGAACGAATTTTCTTTAGTCTGCCATAAATGACAATTAGTTATAGAAAACTGATGGCCATTCTTTGCAGACTAAAATGAATTTATTAACTATAGAGGCTACTTCCTTACACAAGACACTGCACTCACTATACAGGACTTCATTATACAGGAGTCTCTACCACTACTCTTTTCAATAGAGAAGATTAAGAGGGGCCACACATAATCTTCTATGGCCCCACCATAAAAATTACGTTTTTTAGTGCCAAATATGTATAGTACATCGAGTTATGAAGTATTGGTTTCTGCATAACTCAAACCCCCTTCATATCTTGGGTGCACTGATAATTTTCTATGATTAAAATCATAGAAAACTATGGTCATTGAGTGATAACTATAACGCAATTCTTGTGGTGCATCATTTTCTATAATTTAAACATAGAAAACTATTTCATAACTCAAGTGCATTTCATAACTCAGGTACCTTCATTACTCGACTACTTCACACAGTAGTTTTCTGTATTTTCTTTGCGGATCACTGTAGCTGCAATCACAGAGCATTTCAGTGCAGGTTTGAATACCAAATACTTACCGTCAATATTTGCATCGGGCTGTTGCCTTCCTAGAGGGAGATGATAAGGGAGAACTGATGTGTTTTTATATTTAAAGGAGAAAAATATAGGACCGAATTATCGGTCGGTTTCACTTCTTCGGTTATGTAAGAAAAACGATTTAATAATTATTTTTATTTTTAATGGTATCCATGATACCTGCAGGTATCATGGATATAATATAATTAATATAATTCTTTAATAAATTTCAACAAGAAATGTTCATTTAAACTTAATGAATAATGTAAACTGATCACATTTTTCTAAATTATGGAAATAAATGAACAATATATTCATCATTACTTTTATTAAATAAACAATACTCACTACACAAAAGCTTATGAAATTTTTATCCGATACAGGGTAAGTTACGAATTATCGGTCAGTACTACATCTTCGGTCATATATGAAAAAACAATTAAAAATAATTATTATTATTAGATAGCACTGTGTAATAAAAAAAAATTATATTGTTTTTTCTTATATGACCGAAGATGTGGTACTGACCGATAATTCGTAACTTATCATAAATAAATTTTAATCTAAATCTAATTAAATATATTTTATTCACACTAAAATAATTCTCTTTGCATTTTAATATATTTTTATTTCATATAATTTACTAAATCTATACTATAATAATAGCCGCGTCCGTCCGTTCGTCCATCCATCTGTCCGTGTGTCACAAAATGGGTTAAACAGTCATTCTATCAACAGCGCCTCATAAAGTTGGTGTAAATAAGAGAAAAACAAAACAAACAGTAATAGAAAAGGAAAACTAATAATTTGCTGCAGTATCATGACTACGGGCTACAATAATACTGACACTAATAATTATTTAAAAAATAAATTTATATTTTGGCTTCTGAGTGACAATTTTTTTGTTTAATCAGAATATGTTTATCCATAATACATTCTTGCATTCGAATATAATTTAGATTCAATAACAGGTACTCAAGTGGTGAGTCAGTGGCCAAAATAATATCGCGTCTTGCGGGACGCTAAAATCCCTATTTATGGGTCACGTGACTGGCAATCTAGCGTCAGTTTAATGGAGAAATGATATAACTGAAAAAAATAAGGTTTTACACAGTCTTCCTTAGCGTCCTGCAATCGCTGCAACACTTCCTCTCTCTAGAGTAGTTTATCATAACTCTATGCAGGTACTGTACTAGATATTAATTAATAATAAGTGGCATGTTCCTGCACTTCCTTTGGGTGCATAACTTTTAATTGTCACAACTTGTTGCAATTTGATTAAATATACAAACAGTAATTGAAAGTAAATATAAATACAAATAAAAACACACCATTAGGCAACTGCATGAATGCGATTTCATTATTCCTAATAAAAACCTATCGAATAATACAATATATACTGTATTGTTCAATGTGAAACCTTCTATATACATTGTTATAAGTAACATATTACAGTCTATCCTAATAATACCCGTGGTGTGTTTATTTATATATTTTGTGTCTGCTTTAGTGCTTTTACACTACGGGTATTAAACATGAAGAATGTAACTATGATACGCACGGGAATATATTGACTTGGTATTTAAATTCCCCTGTTTTTATTCAATTTCTAAATGTATTTTATCTATAAAATAAATTAGACTATGCAGAAAATTTAATTCTAATTGAATTCATTAAAAGTAACCTAATAACAGGTAATAAATTGGTACTGATGATGACACGTTATTTTTAACGGGAAAGTACACTAGTAACCATAATAAAAACAATCAAATAATACAAATTGTTCACTGTAAATCCTTGTGTATTGTAAAGCAACAAACTACAGTCCAGAAGTAATAGTACGCAGACTAACATGTAGTCGAATAAATGCATTGATATTGTCTTTGCAGGTACAATATACTGCATGGAAAGGATAAACTGATAGAAATTGCAAATAGATGAAAAGGGAACAGTAATTATTGGGAATGAATTGCTTAACTGTAAAGTACTGTACTGTAAAGTACTGTACTGTAAAGTACTGTTCTGTAAAGTACTGTACTGTAAAGTACTTTACTGTAAAGTACTGTACTGTAAAGTACTGTACTGTAAAGTACTGTACTGTAAAGTACTGTACTGTAAAGTACTGTACTGTAAAGTACTGTACTGTAAAGTACTGTACTGTAAAGTACTGTACTGTAAAGTACTGTACTGTAAAGTACTGTACTGTAAAGTACTGTACTGTAAAGTACTGTACTGTAAAGTACTGTACTGTAAAGTACTGTACTGTAAAGTACTGTACTGTAAAGTACTGTACTGTAAAGTACTGTACTGTACTGTAAACTACTGTAAAGTACTTTACTGTAAAGTACTGTACTGTAAAGTACTGTACTGTAAAGTACTGTACTGTAAAGTACTGTACTGTAAAGTACTGTTCTGTAAAGTACTGTACTGTAAAGTACTTTACTGTAAAGTACTGTACTGTAAAGTACTGTACTGTAAAGTACTGTACTGTAAAGTACTGTACTGTAAAGTACTGTACTGTAAAGTACTGTACTGTAAAGTACTGTACTGTAAAGTACTGTACTGTAAAGTACTGTACTGTAAAGTACTGTACTGTAAAGTACTGTACTGTAAAGTACTGTACTGTAAAGTACTGTACTGTAAAGTACTGTACTGTAAAGTACTGTACTGTAAAGTACTGTACTGTAAAGTACTGTACTGTAAAGTACTGTACTGTAAAGTACTGTACTGTAAAGTACTGTACTGTAAAGTACTGTACTGTAAAGTACTGTACTGTAAAGTACTGTACTGTAAAGTACTGTACTGTAAAGTACTGTACTGTAAAGTACTGTACTGTATAGTAGTGCACTGTAAAGTACTGTACTGTAAAGTACTGTACTGTAAAGTAGAGTACTGTAAAGTAAAGTAATGTACTGAAAAGTACTGTACCGTAAAAAAATTAGAGACGGATATTATATACAAAACTAAAGTTGAGTTTTAAGTTATTCATGTCGTTAATTTAAAGAGAATCAAACGGGACCTAAATGGTGGACCAATGAGGCAGTGGAACTTATTGTTAAATTCACACAATTTGAACTTTATTATAAATGGAACTTATAAATATTCAAACTTATTTAAAAGATACCCTTCTACCAATCATTTGATCTGTCTATTATCCCTAAGTATTTTACTGAATATAATTCTTTAACTGATAAAATGTTGTTCGGCAACCACCGAAAACAATATTTTTCAAATTGTTTGTACCTAATGTAAATCAAAGCCATTATATAGGTAAAGCTCGTATAGCGGACGATCTTTAAACGGACACACCCTACAAAGGACAAAAATTGTTCGTTCTACCGGACATGCTGCTCGCTACAACGACCTTCTTTAAATTTTATGGTTCAACAAATATTTTTTATTCGTCTACCGTGTATATCTAGTCATAGGTTGATTATTTTCAGAGGTATTACAATTTACAATGATCACTTAATGTATTGTTTTTAAGATTTTCAGTATTTTGATCCTGTTACCCTTTGCCGCCACATTTTCTTTGATTAGAAAAGTTCTATAGAAAAACAAGAGGTGTAACTATTCTATATTAATATGATATCTTTCAAGTAATTCATATCTTTTTAGTTGTTAATACTATCTAACTTATTATTTCGTACATTTATATGAGTAAGTTAAATCACTATTATAAAATTTTCATTTACTAATAATCGAAAATTGTTTAAATTTCCAACTGAACTACTTCTCTGACCTTACAACGACCACTAGATTCATATAGCGATCTCTTTTTCAGGTACATAAACTGTCGTTGTACGAGCTTTACCTGTAATTCGGTGGAACTTTCCATGGTGGAATTTTCCGCGGGGGAATTTACCTAAAACTATAGCGTTCAGTGTGCACTTCACTGTGCAATATAGTACGCGTGCACTATGCTGTGCAATATAGTACGCGTGCACTATGCTGTGCAATATAGTACGCGTGCACTATGCTGTGCAATATAGTACGCGTGCACTATGCTGTGCAATATAGTACGCGTGCACTATGCTGTGCAATATAGTACGCGTGCACTATACTGTGCAATATAATACGCGTGCACTATACTGTGCAATATAGTACGCGTGCACTATACTGTGCACTATACTCTCTAGGATCTTTCTCCACTTCCACTGAACTGGACTTCCTTTTCCTGCCTAGCAGTTTATCATTATGAAGTTACTCAGATGTTGGACTTACTGCAGGATGATGTAAGACTCATTTGTCATTATGCACTTTGTATTGAGAGTACATTGCCTCTTACTTTCTATCGGTAAAATTATTCCTCAAATGTATATCTCATATTTGAAGATATTTTCAAACTACAGTATTCTTTTAGATATTTTTCTTTATTATACTGTAGGTACACACTGTGTATACTGTAGGTACACACTGTGTATACTGTAGGTACACACTGTGTATACTGTAGGTACACACTGTGTATACTGTAGGTACACACTGTGTATACTGTAGGTACACACTGTGTATACTGTAGGTACACACTGTGTATACTGTAGATACACACTGTGTATACTGTAGGTACACACTGTGTATACTGTAGGTACACACTGTGTATACTGTAGGTACACACTGTGTATACTGTAGGTACACACTGTGTATACTGTAGATACACACTGTGTATACTGTAGGTACACACTGTGTATACTGTAGGTACACACTGTGTATACTGTAGGTACACACTGTGTATACTGTAGGTACACACTGTGTATACTGTAGGTACACACTGTGTATACTGTAGATACACACTGTGTATACTGTAGGTACACACTGTGTATACTGTAGGTACACACTGTGTATACTGTAGGTACACACTGTGTATACTGTAGGTACACACTGTGTATACTGTAGATACACACTGTGTATACTGTAGGTACACACTGTGTATACTGTAGGTACACACTGTGTATACTGTAGGTACACACTGTGTATACTGTAGGTACACACTGTGTATACTGTAGGTACACACTGTGTATACTGTAAGTACACACTGTGTATACTGTAGGTACACACTGTGTATACTGTAGGTACACACTGTGATACTGTAGGTACACACTGTGTATACTGTAAGTACACACTGTGTATACTGTAGGTACACACTGTGTATACTGTAGGTACACACTGTGTATACTGTAGCTACACACTGTGTATACTGTAAGTACACACTGTGTATACTGTAGGTACACACTGTGTATACTGTAGGTACACACTGTGATACTGTAGGTACACACTGTGTATACTGTAAGTACACACTGTGTATACTGTAGGTACACACTGTGTATACTGTAGGTACACACTGTGTATACTGTAGCTACACACTGTGTATACTGTAAGTACACACTGTGTATACTGTAGGTACACACTGTGTACACTGTAGTTACACACTGTGTACACTGTAGGTACACACTGTGTATACTGTAGGTACACACTGTGTATACTGTAGGTACACACTGTGTATACTGTAGCTACACACTGTGTATACTGTAGGTACACACTGTGTATACTGTAGCTACACACTGTGTATACTGTAAGTACACACTGTGTATACTGTAGGTACACACTGTGTACACTGTAGTTACACACTGTGTACACTGTAGGTACACACTGTGTATACTGTAGGTACACACTGTGTATACTGTAGCTACACACTGTGTATACTGTAGGTACACACTGTGATACTGTAGGTACACACTGTGTATATTGTAGGTACACACTGTGTATACTGTAGGTACACACTGTGTATACCGTAGGTACACACTGTGTATACTGTAAGTACACACTGTGTACACTGTAGTTACACACTGTGTACACTGTAGGTACACACTGTGTATACTGTAGGTACACACTGTGATACTGTAGGTACACACTGTGTATACTGTAGGTACACACTGTGTATACTGTAGGTACACACTGTGTATACTGTAGCTACACACTGTGTATACTGTAGGTACACACTGTGTATACTGTAGTTACACACTGTGTACACTGTAGGTACACACTGTGTATACTGTAGGTACACACTGTGTATACTGTAGGTACACACTGTGATACTGTAGGTACACACTGTGATACTGTAGGTACACACTGTGTATATTGTAGGTACACACTGTGTATACTGTAGGTACACACTGTGTATACCGTAGGTACACACTGTGTATACTGTAAGTACACACTGTGTATACTGTAGGTACACACTGTGTATACTGTAGGTACACACTGTGTATACTGTAGGTACACACTGTGTATACTGTAAGTACACACTGTGTACACTGTAGGTACACACTGTGTATACTGTAGGTACACACTGTGTATACTGTAGGTACACACTGTGTATACTGTAAGTACACACTGTGTATACTGTAGGTACACACTGTGTATACTGTAGGTACACACTGTGTATACTGTAAGTACACACTGTGTATACTGTAGGTACACACTGTGTATACTGTAGGTACACACTGTGTATACTGTAAGTACACACTGTGTATACTGTAGGTACACTGTAGGTACACATCTCTCACACTAGGACTAACTATAGCGCTGTAGGAGTACTTTCCCTACTCCTGGCCTACTATTTATAGCCTACAGGAGGGTCCTACACTAAGATTAGCATCACACAAAGAAAACTAGAGGAGTTTAAACACTGGTAGAGAAAACTTTTAGATATTTTTAGTGTATTTCGATATTTAAAAGAATGTTTTACTCTATTTTTATTTGGATGAATGTTAGCATCTATTTTTGATATGATTCATGTAGGTAAAAATTAAAACATTTAAAACTAATATACAAATAAAAATATCTTAAATTTATAAAAAATAGAAATATGAAAAATTTCGAAACTCATGAGATTAAAACAGTTCAAAGTTTGGTTTAATACCAGTTATTTTTTTAGTGATAGTACATCACGAGTAGGCAGATAATTATATGAATGAGTGTACCACCTCCCCCGCCATAATTGTGAATGAATAACCCCCACCCCCTCACCTCCGCTCCTCCACCTCTCTCCTCATCTCCTCCACCCCCTCCTCTCCGCTCCTCCACCCCTTCTCCTCAGCTCCTCCACCCCCTCTCCTCAGCTCCTCCACCCCTCCCTTCCGCTCCCGAGTGCGTGCGGCTGCTTCCCCTGTTTCTCTCACGGTATCTCTAGGGCGGCACCTGCTCCCATATCTCTGAATCACGGCTGCCATCTGCTTGCACCTGAGCAGCACCTTTAACAATTACCACGGAAATGACGTCATACTTTTAAAATCATAGATCTTAAAAATATCATAAACGAAATGGTATCGAATTCTACATACTGCTGGTGTAGAACCATCTAATACCCTTTAATTATCTCCTATTTTCGGGATCCATGATTTTAAAAGCATATCATCACAAGCTTCCCTAATTACATAGGAAATGACTAGGTTAGGATGCCTATCTCCTAAGAAAATGGTACTGTTAGTAGATTCCAAACCCACCCAAATTAGTGAAAGGAAATGAGTCATGCTATTAAATCATCTTTAATCTCAGATTGTTGCGGAAGATGGAATTGTAACATTTTTGTAGTTACGTGTATGCTTGTTGTAATGGTGTGTAGATAATGTCTACATACTGTGATTATTAAATAGTCCATTTAATTCCATTGAAGTAAGAGAGGAAATTCAAAATAGGACGTAACGCAGATTTTTAAATTAAAAAAAAATTATAGAACTAACTTTACAATGTTAAATATCTTTATTGGGTTATTTCAAGATGAACTAATCGAATTAATTAAAATAGACAAAAGCCTGTAGACATCAAATTATTTTGATGAGGTAAATAGACAGTAAGCAGCTTGGTCTGCTGCTTGTCATGTGCTGGGTATAGTCTTTCTTGCTTGTTACACTAGGGTTGTGACAATATGCTTTATAAAACATAGACAATATTATAGGAGAATTGAAGAGTATACACCAGCGGTATACAGTATTTGATACCATTTCATTCCGTCTGTGATATTCTTAAGATCTATGAGTTTAAAAGCGTATTGTCACAACCCTACTTATCACTCTGCAAGTGTGCTAGGTAGGGTGTAAGTGTGCTGATCTTACTCATCTGAAACTCTGCACCCCCACCAGATGGCGTGGTATGACTAAACACACTGACGTAAATAGAAAAAGTATTACAGCTATCATGTTCAATGAAGAAAAACTAAAACACGGAAGTAACTACTGAAGATGCGTGAGTTAATTGGCATCATTTTAGCACTATGTTATGTATCATGTATTGGAATAGGGTAAGTTACGAATTATTGGTCAGTGTCACATCTTCGGCCATATAATTTTATGGCAGACTAAAGAGAATTTGTTCACCATACGGGGTAGTTCTCTTACTCAGGACTCTACTTTCACTATATAGGATTTCTACTGTATTCAGATGAAATGAATGGATGCTATGGCTTATTTTTTTGTTATCTTTACTGTGTAGATAGTCCGAGTTTTAGGATTGTCCTTGCAATTAACAAAGTTTTGTTCTGTCAAACTTTTTCCCAGGCAATTAAGGAAAGTTCCATTTTATTCTTAACTGTCCTGTTAAATAGAGCTTTTTTATCTGACATCTGAGTTTTAATAACAAACTTTGGGGATAACTAAATAAACTGAGGAAATTACGTATGGATGAAGAAAATAAAGAATTGATTTTAGAGCAATAAATAGGAACAATAGCAATCAGGGTAAGTTCTTAATTATCGGTCAGTTCAACATTTTCGGACGTATAAGAAAAAACGATATAATAATTATATTGTTTTTTCTTGTATGACCGACGATGTGGAACTGACCGATAATTCATAACTTACCCTCTATACCAATGTTATATCTTCTACTTTTCAGGGTCTTCTTGGGAATATTTAATGTATTTAACTCTAAAATTCCCACGCCAAAGCGGAGTAACATTAAAAATATTCTCGTGGTATTTATTAGTAATTAAATTACAACAGTTCAGATAAATTAATTGGTATCCGTGATACCTGAAGGTAACATGGATACCAATTAAAATTGAATAATGATTATAATTAAGTCTTTTTTCTTATATGACCGAAAATGTGTAACTGACCGATAATTTGTAACTCATCCTACCGACCAAATTACAACAGTTCATGTGACTGACTCAGTCACTACCTCCAAATTACAACAGTTCAGGTGACTGAGTCAGTCACTACCTTCCAAATTACAACAGTTCAGGTGACTGAGCACCTCTAACCTAATTATAGGCGACTTTCACCACTCTGTTCATTCTTTGCGCGGTGTAAACTGTCGCCTTCGCATGCGTACTTCTTTGCGATGACAAAAATACGCTTTACGCTTCAAAATAAACGTAGGGTAAGTTCCAAGTTATCGGACAGTTCCACATTACCAATCATATAAGAATATATAAAATGTTTAATATGATCGGTAATGTGGCACTGTCCGATAATTCGGAACTTACCCTTTGTGAAAAAATTGACGGAAAATTCAGGCGGAAGTTTTCGGGAAATTTTATAAATATTTAAATGTTTTCATTTTTTATTATAAAATATAAAGCATTCAAAATTGTTTTTTTTATGAAACTTATATTAAATAAAATAAGGCCTAGTTTAATAAATTATTCTACATTAATATTGTTCATTAAATGTTTTGAAATATAATATAAATTGATTTAGCACTTTTTAATTAAGAATAAAATAGTATAAAAATGATAATAGTTATAATAAGTAAACTCACATAATAATTAATTAAATAAAAATTCATCAAATACAGAGAATGAGGAAATTAATTTTAAGTTTTACTTAAAGCTTTTATTAAAAAAAATGTACAATAAATAATATAACTCCTTTAAAATTAATTGTCATTTCTAATTATCAAATAGAAAATTAATAATTTTGAACGTACACCAATGATCCAATTAAATTATCTGTAGTTGCTTCCTATTCCACTTGCTAAGAGTGAAATTAGCTATGTAGAACATGTGCTCTTTAGAAACATGTTAAAGTAACTGAAACATGTCCTATAGAGAAAACATGAACTATAACTATCTGAAACATGTCCTATACACCAAACATGAACTATAACTATATGAAACATGTCCTATACACCAAACATGAACTATAACTATATGAAACATGTCCTATACACCAAACATGAACTATAACTATATGAAACATGTCCTATACACCAAACATGAACTATAACTGTCTGAAACATGTCCTATACACCAAACATGAACTATAACTAACTGAAACATGTCCTATACACCAAACATGAACTATAACTAACTGAAACATGTCCTATACACCAAACATGAACTATAACTATATGAAACATGTCCTATACACCAAACATGAACTATAACTATATGAAACATGTCCTATACACCAAACATGAACTATAACTATTTGAAACATGTCCTATACACCAAACATGAACTATAACTATATGAAACATGTCCTATAGAGAAAACATGAACTATAACTATCTGAAACATGTCCTATACACCAAACATGAACTATCACTATCTGAAACATGTCCTATACACCAAACATGAACTATAACTATCTGAAACATGTCCTATACACCAAACATGAACTATAACTGTCTGAAACATGTCCTATACACCAAACATGAACTATAACTATCTGAAACATGTCCTATACACCAAACATGAACTATAACTATCTGAAACATGTCCTATACACCAAACATGAACTATAACTATCTGAAACATGTCCTATACACCAAACATGAACTATAACTATATGAAACATGTCCTATACACCAAACATGAACTATAACTATCTGAAACATGTCCTATACACCAAACATGAACTATAACTATCTGAAACATGTCCTATACACCAAACATGAACTATAACTATCTGAAACATGTCCTATACACCAAACATGAACTATAACTATCTGAAACATGTCCTATAGAGAAAACATGAACTATAACTATCTGAAACATGTCCTATACACCAAACATGAACTATAACTATCTGAAACATGTCCTATAGAGAAAACATGAACTATAACTAACTGAAACATGTCCTATACACCAAACATGAACTATAACTATCTGAAACATGTCCTATACACCAAACATGAACTATAACTATCTGAAACATGTCCTATACACCAAACATGAACTATAACTATATGAAACATGTCCTATACACCAAACATGAACTATAACTATTTGAAACATGTCCTATACACCAAACATGAACTATAACTATCTGAAACATGTCCTATACACCAAACATGAACTATAACTGTCTGAAACATGTCCTATACACCAAACATGAACTATAACTATATGAAACATGTCCTATACACCAAACATGAACTATAACTATATGAAACATGTCCTATACACCAAACATGAACTATAACTATTTGAAACATGTCCTATACACCAAACATGAACTATAACTATATGAAACATGTCCTATAGAGAAAACATGAACTATAACTATCTGAAACATGTCCTATACACCAAACATGAACTATCACTATCTGAAACATGTCCTATACACCAAACATGAACTATAACTATCTGAAACATGTCCTATACACCAAACATGAACTATAACTGTCTGAAACATGTCCTATACACCAAACATGAACTATAACTATCTGAAACATGTCCTATACACCAAACATGAACTATAACTATCTGAAACATGTCCTATAGAGAAAACATGAACTATAACTATCTGAAACATGTCCTATACACCAAACATGAACTATAACTATCTGAAACATGTCCTATAGAGAAAACATGAACTATAACTAACTGAAACATGTCCTATACACCAAACATGAACTATAACTATCTGAAACATGTCCTATACACCAAACATGAACTTTCAAAGCTGAAACACTTTCAATTCACATGAACGGTTACTTTTCAGTTACTTCTTAGCCATTACCGGGTGAAGGTGTGAAGGTGTGCGCCGCTGCTCCGTACTCTCGTCTTTCCCCAGTGCGTTTTTGTTCAGCTTGACCGGTCTTGAGCGTAGATGTTCTTCGACAGAAAGTTTCTCTTGCTAAAAGTGATATATTGAGAAGATAATCGGATCTTTTGTGTGTTTTTTTGTTGCTTAAAAGTTTTTTCCGATATTGACGTGATTAGCCCAGTCGTGAGTCGATGAAATTAGAACCTAGGTGTTATTGGCTGAATTTATCATATCGTTATTAGGCAGGACATAGCATGGAACAGAGTAACGTTGTACCAACGCAATGCAATGGCAAGGTTGTGCCCCGTGAATTCCTTGGCCTTTGCTACTTCTGAGTGGTAACCTTGTAAATTCCCATGTTCCGGATTCCAGCGCAAAATGACTAATGATTCAATTGTCTTGTGATAATTTTACTGATTTGAAGTGAAAAAGTGAAACGATGAAAACAATGGGGGGTAACTGCCGTGTGATAGGGTTGCTATTTATCTTGATTGTAGACATTGTTACGAGTAATTGTCCTACGACATGCTCGTGCGGAAAGTGGAAAAGCGGGAAAGAAACATCCGACTGTTCCTACAAAGACTTTCACGTGGTTCCAGAAGGAATTCCACGGACCACTCAAGTGTTCCACTTGGATGGAAATAAAATACCCATTCTGTACGATTTCACCTTCCAAAATAAGAGTTTAGTGAACATCCAACGACTTTACTTGTCGAAGTGTCGCATCACTGAAATAAGAGCCAACGCTTTCGCACAACTTTCGAACCTTGTTGAACTTGATCTGAGTGGAAATGAATTAAGCTCAGTTCCGTCAGACGCCTTCCGTGGCTCTCCCGCTCTTCGTCAACTCAAGTTAAATGGGAATTCCATCAGTATTATTGATGGGGACGCCTTCACACACACTCTATCAATCGTTTCATTGGACATTAGTGATTCTGAGGTGACTAGAGTGGCCCCTGAAGCCTTTCAAGCGCTCTCCATGCTCGAAAGTTTGAACCTTCAAAATAATAAACTAAGGGAGCTGCCTATTGAAATGACGCGTGGCTTGGGGGCAATTAATGACCTGAAGGTGCACGGCAACCCCTGGGCATGCAATTGCCGCAGTCTCCTGCCTGTTTGGAGACTATTGCGCAAAATAAGAATGCCCGTTCCTGTTCTTCATTCTTGCGAGTATCCGATCAAGGTACGGAATTCTCAAGTGATTGAAAAACATCCGGAAGAGGAGTATGGCTGTCCGCCTGAAGTTGTTACAGTGAAGCCTTTCATTGAAACTGTAGAGGAAAATAACACGACTGTAGTGTGTGAATTCTGGGGGACACCCATCCCCGTAGTCACTTGGTACCATGAGGGGACAGCTACAACCAGACCGACAGAGGACTCCTTGCACCTTCGTTCACACCTTGCTGATACCAGAAAGAGTGATGGTATCATCAGCAGTCTGATTATCAGTGATACATACCTTTCAGATGCTGGTAAATGGACATGTGAAGCGATGAATGTTGCAGGTAAAATATCTGAAAACTTGACTCTCGATGTGAAAGCGAAACCCAAACTTGCTGGTGGTTTGACTCCAGGACATGTAGCAGGCATCGCTGGTGGATCATGTTTGATTATAATAATCATTATTATCCTCATACTTCTGTGCCGAAGAAGCTCCTCCCACCAACATACTCGTTCCAACGAAAAACAACATAACAATCTACCTTCTGGTGTAGTTGTGTGTGCCTCCCCGAATCCAATTCAGAAACCCCCTCGATTGACGGATTTATCCAATGCAGCTAAAACAGACCCAGACCTAATTAGTCACTTGGCTAATGGCTATCCACTGAACTCCTCCAACACTGTCCCTGGGGATTATACCAGAGTGGAGGGGGATTCTTTGTATCCCAGTGGAATATGGGACGAAACGAAAACCACACAAGCCCAGTCTTCTCCCCACCATGAACATTTCAACCCTGCCTTCAAAAGTGATTCTCCTCTTCGTGGTCCTGATCAATCTACACCAGGTCAAACGGAACCCCCAGTTGATCCCAAAGTCTTCGGATATCCCTCTGACTACGGATTACCAATGCCTGAAATTCAAACTGCAGATCCCAGAGTGTCCACCAGCCTCAATCCTCAGCTGTATGATTCCAGACAAGAGTTGGCTTTATATAACTCCTCGAGTGATATATACATAGAGAAGGACACATACCATCAACAAATCAAACATCACAACAATATGCTTGACCACAACAGTCCTATGTATGAAATGATGGAGGTTCGGAGCCCGAAAACTGAATTAGCATCACATCCAAGTCTACATGATTCCGGACACCAAGACGCATCTCCTGGCTCTGCAAACGAGTCCTTCATCAAAGATAGGAACACGACCTCTGACGGATCTGACAGTGCATCGGTGCTAACGTCAACGGTGGAACACCAACCTTGGGAAAGTAGTTCTGGCACTAAATCAGGCGTGCCAATGGGTATTCCAGTGCTACCACCCCTTCCTAACGGTACACTGCACAGAATCAAGCCACGCGACTCCCCGGATGAGGGTTACCAAGAAGGAACGGAAGTCTAGCATTAGTTCAGTAGTTTGTATCTAATATAGTACTTTGTTTTTAAGTAGCTAGGTCGTAATGAATGAAAATGTGATGTAGCTGTATTATCGATCGTCCTCAAGTGCTGGCATGTAAATTATTGTGTATATATGTAAATGATGTGAAGTTCTCTAGCTATAGCGTACCTTATGTTATCAATTATGCCAAAGGGTATCGTATCGGGTATATGTACATATCTTGCGGACATGCAGTTGAATAATTGTGATGAATGGTAGGGCTATGTACGATGTTTATAGACCAATATCCAGTTTCTATAGAAATACACTATCAACTTAATTGACTTGGCACATGATAGCCAATCACACTAATTGAGTTAGAAATCACTAGGGTTGTGACACTATGCTTTTTAAAATCATAGATCTTATGAATAGACGAAATGAAATGGTATCGAATACTGTATACCGCTGGTGTAGAACCATTCAATACTCTTTAATTCTCTCTGTCTATAATATCCTCTATGACTTTAAAAGCATATTGTCACAACCCTATCACAAACATCAATATTTATAGTTTCTACCACTAGAATTACTTTTAGTTAAGGGATATAATCAACATGACATTTAATAGGGGAACAGTACAGATACAACAATAGTAAAATGTCTTGAAAGTGTTCACAATGGCATTTAATCCCTTCACGGTAAATAGCAGTCATTTGTCTTTCTGTACGTACAATGGATGCAGTTCTCACCCTGAAAAGAATAGTTTGGATATGTAAAATACTAATGTTGAATAGCTCATTGCGATAAATCATGACCCATTTTGTATTCTTCCTGTTCACATCCATTAGGGCCTGTCCATCTTTGCATAATGTAGTAATATTGAACAGGTGAGTTGGAGACCAGTGAGAATTGCCTGGGCAATTACCTGGTCAAAATGACTATAAATAATCGCCTAGTGAGAATTACCTAGTCAAAATGACTATAAATAATCACATAGTGAGAATTACCTGGTCAAAATGACTACGAATAATCACCTAGTGAGAATTACCTGGTCAAAATGACTACAAATAATCACATGGGCTAAGTTACGAATTATCGGTCAGTTCCACATCTTCGGTCATATAAGAAAAAACAATATAAAAATTCGATTTTTATTTCAGTTGGTATCCATGTTTACCTTCAGGTATCATGGATACTTTTTATAATAACAAGTTACAAAAAACAGGTATCATGGATACCAATTAAAATTAAATCATTCTTATAGTATCGTTTTTCTTATATGACCGAAGATGTGGAACTGACCGATAATTTAGAAATTACCCTATATTATTATTTAATATACGTATATGGTAGCTATATATTTATTATTTATTTCTGTCAAATGATCTGAATTAAAGTTAAAGACCCTTAATTATATTAAATGTATTTCACATTGAAAGATTAATGGCCAATTGACGTAGAGTGATCATCGATATTAAATAAATAAAAACTATTAATATATAAATTGATTAATTCTTTGTGAAATAGAAGTTATTCTTCATTATAAAGCATCACATTAATACTCCTGTAGTTAGTAATTCACTTCTTGTATATGAATACATTAATTATATAATTATTAATTGCGATTTACAAATATTTTATTTAAATGATTTTCCGTATCAAAACAATAAAAGTATCGTTATCAATAAAAGTATTCTAAAATTTAACATATAAGCCAAAGATTTTCTTGCAAACTCTCTAAAGGGCCGTACACACGTAGGGTTTTTGAAGTCTTTCCACCAGACTTTTTACTAAGCTCCTCCTACTTTTCCACGAGAATAAAAGAAAAAACGATATAATTATTATTTATTTCAGTTGGTATCCATGATACCTGCAGGTATCATGGATACCAACTGAAATAAATATTTTTTTCTTATATTCTCGTGGGAAAAGTAGGAGGAGCTTAGTAAAAAGTCTGGTGGAAAGACTTCAAAAACCCTACGTGTGTACGGCCCTAAGTAAAAAGTGTCTCGCTACTGATTGATATGTTGCATATTAAAAAGATAAATCTGATATTGATAAAGTTTGCGAGTCTCTATCTCTGGATTAGTTTTCTGACTTGAAGAACAAGTCCGAGGAATATGTCAGGTGCAAGTTTATTCGAAACTTTCGTAGGTATGATATTCTTGTGATATTCTAATATCATATATTCTTATCTCAAACAGACGGCATTGCGCAAATTTTCACAAATAGACCAAGGCACTTTTTAGGGGGAAGTTAAATTTGAAAAGTTAGGGGCAGAGACATTCGTGGAAATGAAAGTTGTTAGGTGGGAGTGCCTGTAGCGGTCTCATTTGCATGTTAATTTCCTTCTAATTGCTTCTAACTGGGTGCCTTTGTCGCAACAAAAAAGTCCTAAATTGAATTTAGCAAAAGTGCACTGCAAGCTCTTTCCAGTTATGAAATTCGATGGCTTCCGAGCGTTCGAATTGACCAGATGTCTATTTATACCATTTCTAGTTGATTGGCGGCTATTTCGATATTGGACGTTTGAAAACAATTAAAGAGCGGCTTTTGTAAGATAATTAGCCACGTGAATAGTTTCAATTATCCAAATGATCATAAATATCATATCAACCCTCTATCGGTCTTATGGTCATGTATATTCCATTAAACTAATTATCTATTACTCAATTTAATCTACTTTTGAATGAGTCAACCCTTTAAAGACATTCTAATCGAGATGACAATTCACACAATGAGTGGTTTCTTAATCTGCATACACATTCATTCCATATGTCAGTACATTAAAAAGTACGAATAAAAGAACCACTTCGACTTGTAAATACTCCTCCATATTAATCAAATGAATGGCTCCTCATCTTCAAAAGTGCTCCAGTCTTTTGCTCCTCTCGAATGAAACTCGATTCGCAGGAGAATAAAGTAGTGCTCCACTAATGACAAAACCTTTTATTTATCTTCATTCATCATTAGCAGAGTGATGAAAACATCCATCATTTGGTAGCGATGGTGGGCGTGTTTCCTGGAAACAACTCCGCTAGCGCATTATTGCACCATTATGGAACACATTAGGAAGCTGGAGGATTTGCTGGAGAGCAAACACAACCATTTTAATACTGCAATCGTGGAGCAGGCAGCCAGTATCCTCATACACAAGCGAATAAAAATTCTCCCCAACTAACAGACACTAATTCCTTTTTAATCTGCCCTGCACAGTATCCATTGTGTGTTAGTGTAGTTATTGAAACAAAAAAGCAGGAAAAATGTTTTCGATATTGGCTGGATAGGAAGTGATCATGTAATGCATGTATTTCACCTCTGATAAATTGGATGAGGATATTTTAGCTGTGGAATGAAGTAGGTAATAGCAACACATTTCACTCTCTCTAGGCCTCTTGCCGGCGGCGGTAGAAAGCTGCACAGCGGAGGAGCTTTCTTCAAAAGGTTTCTAGATGCTCTGCGTGAGGTCAGACGTATGAAAGGAACTGCTGGAAGAGATCAGGAGGGGTGGGCGGATGGGGTTGGGTAAGGCGGAAGATGAAGTGGGTGAGTGGGGTGGGAGGATGTTATACATAATTGCACATGTAGAGTCGGATGAAAAGAACGGTATATACCATAGTTCAGATACTGGTATGTGTAGGTAGGTACGTTAGGTGGAAAATACACTGGGCATCATGGTACTCTAGAGAAAGTGGTCAGTCATGAAATAGCAAGACTTTCTTACGTCCAGTGCATAGTTTTTTAGCTACCTAATACGCTCCGTCAGTCAGCATTTTCAGTCCACAGTATCAGTTATGGTGCAATTATTCTAATATCTTAATTCACCACGAGAATAACAATGGCGTCGTTGCATGTGTATAATATTTTACATTCTTTCCATGCGGATGAATTATTATACTATTTATTCATACATAATTACCCGCCATATCTTAGAACAATGGGCTCCAACCGTGAAAATATTTCCTTTCGTTTTTTCTCTTTTTCCTTGACTGTGTGTTTAGATGAAGGCATTTATTGTAGCTAGGGTTTAATCAACTTCACATAGTTAGTTTAAACTGAATGACTCCCCATCTCATAGTCACGCCAGAAAGGTATCCTAAAAGAGAATTTTTATTTGACATTTGCCCATAAGGTTTTCACGAAGGGGATATATAGCATTGCTGAAAGTCTAACGCTTTTAGCCCTGAATTTTTGTTTTTTTAAGATACGCATATACATTATACATGAAATAGACAGTTGTACGAATAGGTAGTGGTTAAATTAGGTAAAATGTCCTATTTTACTACATATCGTCTTACTTTTTACCTGTCATGTATCGTCTCATATATCGTCTACCCCAATATATAGTTATACATTTTCCTAATTTCACATTTTACCCTGCAACCTAATTACAGATTCTGGTGCACTACCCCTCACATCAGATTCTGGCGCACTACCCCTTCACATCAGATTCTAGGCGCACTACCCCCTATCATCAGATTTTAGGCGCACTCCCCCTCTCATCACATTCTGGCGCACTACCCCTCACATCAGAATCTAGCGCACTACCCCTTATCAGAATCTAGTGCACTACCCCTCGGTTTTTGACACCGTATCACCGCCAGAGCGGCCGAGCGTTCCTTCCATTCAGAATTTCTTGCTAATCTCACCGTCATTGTTAGTTCAGTGGGTCGTTAATCACAAACTAAGACAAATTATTGCCCGCTATCTAATTATTATTTTGCCATGGAGCTAATTAGCCAAATAAAATAATTAGCCGCCTCGATATTATTATGGTATAATGAGTAGAAAAGAAGTCATGTTTTATCCTGAGGGACATCATTAGTCCGCATCAATGACACGAAAAGGGGAAATTAAATATATCTAAAGTATTTATTTATTAATCAATAGGGTGGCACAATGCAGTCTGAAATAATTAGTACACATTTTGTACTGTTATTAACACTAAAGGATGTTTCATATTGGTCTATAATCCTTTCTATAACTTTCGCTCTAGGTAGCGAGGCTATGTATATTTTTGATGGTACTTTTGTTGATATCTGACATTGGGTGTCAAAGGCATTACAGAGGTTTCTTATTCAGTTATAACATTTCTTCACCTCAATACTGTCACTGATATTTCGGTGGGAAAGTTTTTTTTTCTTCTTCGTAAGCCAAGGGCTCTGCTTTTGACATACCCCGTCCACTTGAAAGCTTTCGAATAGGCACCAGACTTATTCGGAACTATCGACGGAAGAATCTATTACTTCGGCTCTAAGACATTGGCAGAAAGACCAATATACTGACAATAAATCTCCTAAATTTCTAATAAATCTCTCCATTGTATTGTTTTGCTCTGGATATTGTTTGAAGCTTCGGCCGGCAGAAGAACGGAGACTCTAAATCAATTTTATGCTGGAATAAACCTTGCTGCAATAGTTCTCTTTCTTCATTCACGCAATTGATGGTTGATTTCACACTGTTCATTAATGGCGCAATTACTTATTCACAATGTCTTGTTTTTAGTATAAAATATGCCATTGAAGACAGGTTGCTTCCCTGGAGGTACGCTATTGTTATGCAATATTAGCGCTTCCAGGCAGCACTGGTTCCCTCTTTGAACATCCCAATTATTTCAGCCTTGACGAGCCAAGTAGATTTTTTACTGGGGAAAGTTCCGCACTGGCGTCAAGGGAACTTTGTGCCGTTTTCCCCAAGTAAGAGGGAAGTGCGAATTGAAATCCTCACTTTTTACTCGAATACAAACGATATATTGTTCCGATGGGAAGGAGCAGTGGCTGAATACTCGCCGGCGTATCCTTGCCGAAGGGGAACTTTTCACAGCTTTGCTAATCAACTCTGAAATTTTGTCCGGAACTTTCGCCATGAAATAAAATTGGCAGAATAAACAAAGAGTGACGCTATGAATGGGCAAAAGTATGTCGAAGGGACGAAGGTGTTTATTGTCAAAATAAAAGCAAATGGGGGATACTAGAGCTGCTGCTGTTGGGAGATTTTCTTTTTCGTCGGATATAAAAGTTCCAGAACATTTACAGAGAGAAGACCGACATCAATTTGATTGCTTTCAATTTAGTACGAGTATTAGAGGAAATACTTTATTTCTGTACTCTGTTCGATGGACCTGATGCTTGTTAGTATCTATAAAAGGTGAAGTTTATGAGATGTTGTAAAATCTCAATTGGCCACAAAACTGATCTATCCTCATAGAGCCTGTAAAGGATTTCTGAATGGCCATAGCGAGTCATTAATTTCGCCGACAAATTAATTTCTAGTGTCTTAGAGGCCGGAATGTCCTTACAGAATGTCGAAGATGCGTTAATAGTCTTTAGGTACTAAAGCAGACATTTACTACATCGTAAAGTGGAGAGGGTTTGGGTAAATCAAGCTATTACTGAATAATTCCAGTGCATATTGCTTAATATCACTCCAAGTGTGTTTAAATCCAGTCTGCATAAACTGGTAAGGAGTTCGTAGAGACCTCTTCATCATCAATTTTCAATCATTAACCTGACCGTTTAACTCATCAGAGTTTTCTTTCTTAGGATCATTAGATGATTATTTTAATACCTTCCACTTGAATGGGGACAATAGTAAAGATAACATCATTTGTATCTAACTCATTTCACCTGACAAATTACACTTCTCGTACACGATTAAAGTCATCATTTATTCAGGGTCAATTGACTGCACCTTTTGTTTAACTTGATACACTTCATATTGATTATGGATTAAAGTTCCATGACAAAGCCACACCCGCTTTCATTAACTCTAATACCTTCATTAATAATGCTCACAGAGATGATCTACATGTATTGCCAATATTAATAATTCCTCCTCAATAGTTGCCGATCGGAAAATTATATATGGATATTGCTAAGTCGTCTTAGCGATGCATCGCCGAGAATATTCCAGAGAAGTTGGCTGTCAGAATTCAATATCTTTGAAGGGCTTCCTGGGTAATCCGGACGCCCATTCACAAGTTTCTATACCTGCAGCCATTATCTAAATTGTTAGCAAGAGAAATGACGTATAATCCTTTTAGCAAGCGTCATTCATTTCCATTGGTGTCAACACTGATACACAACAAAGCTATTTGTAAAATATTTCAGGTCAATAAAGCTTACACGGTTTTACACTTCAGTTAACACCGTGTTGTCTCGTACCTGCGTTAATTGAAATTTGGACACATACCGGCTTCCATGTTCAGGAGCAATCATTTACCGTTTTGAAAACAGCAAAACAGAGTACTTAAAATGGTAATATTAATGAACTTGGAACTTGAAGTGTGATGTACACTGTTCTCACCAACGTGATTTACCTTCAACATTTTCAGTGTCAAGTAAAAGCAGAATTTCATTGTGAACCTTGCCTGCGAATTTCCTTTGGCCGATTTTTCACGCTTGCTGGGTTGCTCTGAATATAATTATGTGAATATTTACTCGGCAACAACATTTTGGAATAAAGATACTGCTGAATTCAATGCATGTGAACAATAACTCTATATGCAGACAGACATATACTTCTTTATTGAACAATTGTGTCGGTGGGTCGGTCGGACTTCTTTCAATTTTATTTTCACAGAGCTTTGTGATTTTGAACATCGGTTTCCTTTTTGGGGAAAAAATGTTTTTATCTGTCATAGATTTTATCCTTTACACTTGAGCCGGATTGGGAAGTTTAGCACCGAAGATTTCTTTGTTCGCTACAGATAGAGGCTCTAGTCTCTCGGACTGGGAACATTTTGTCCACCATCCTTTTATAACTTTACGAATAATCCTCTATGCCAGTCTACTAAGATCTTACATGAAAATGAATTAGGTAAATGTGTTTCTTTTTCTTCTACATACCACAGACGTAATGTTGCATTCCTTCTTCCAGTCGTTAGAGGTCATCCTGGAGTAATTTCTTGTGGATGGTGATTCCAGCTTGCAATGCCTTGACTCTAACTAGACCTGATGCAGAATAAAAATATTTCGAGTAACTATTCATGCTACCATTCCTTGAAAATATTGTATGGTATTCTAAATATATCTCTTGGAAGAGAAAAATTGAATTTTAGGTTACATTTGCGTGTGTTTCATATCTTAGACTTTCATTTCGAACTCCTACACCATTTCGCAAAGTTCTAAATATGCAAGTCTACTTCCCTTAACCTAATATCTGCAATGGTGGAAATGTGATAACACTGCAATAGAATAATAGAGGGTGCTTTTAGAAGGGGCTTGTACAGTGACTCTCACAATGGAGACCGTCTGTACAGTCATGTACGCACCTCAGGAAAGCATTAGAGCTAATTAGTGACTGGTTCATCAAATAGCCACTACATTAAAATGATTTGCCGCGCTGGAAATATCCACATCTGCGTGAATTACCAGTTAGTTATAATTGGAGTATTGAACCACTGCTCTGTTAAAATTCATTTAGCTAAGTACCTACTGGCTTAATGGAATAGTAGGCATTTGGAAAAACACAGCACGATCTTTCCACCATTTCATATATTGAATGGTAATAGTTCAAGGCGCTCTTTTATCTCGATGTCTTACATTTCAGTTCGGGAGAAATACATTTAACCAATCGGAAAAGTGTGCCAATATATCTCAAAGACTATCTCAAATATCCGTATTTCATATTTCCCAAGAATCACGAGAGTATTGAATTTCCTGCCAATATTTTCGGCACGGCGCCGCTGAATTCTAATATCTACATTGCTTCAGTGTTCCAAAATATTTACTTTGGGCAAAGGCTCAATTAAATATTTAGTATAAATACCACGTTTGTATTTGTGGAAGGCTGGCAAGGAATTAGTGTTTGTTTATATTGTAAATTTACAGAGAATAGGTTAAGTTCTTAATTATCGGTCAGTTCCCCATTTTCGGGCACGTAAGAGAAAACGATATAATTATAATTATTTAATTTTTATTTTATTTGGTATCCATGATACCTGCAGGTATCATGGATACCAGCCCTATAAACGTTTATTTCATAATAAAAAAATGATATAATATAAATTAAATAATTATTATTATATCGTTTTTTCTTACGTGTCCGAAAATGGGGAACTGACCGATAATTAAGAATTGGTAGATTTTATAATCGCAATTTTGTATTATTAAACATCGAAATTTCTGACATCGTTAGGATGTCCGACGACTGACGCATTTTAAATAACGATTGGATATCATCATCATAAATTATAAACGGTTATCGGAAGCCGATGATTTGACGATAATAATTTAGAAATAGGATGAAAGTAAAGGATTTGCGAGGGAATGTCAAAATTTGCTCCAAGATATTGCCGCAATATTTCAGTGGTATTGTACAACTCCGTCTGTGACCTCAGACCTAGAGTTTAGACATTCTTGTTCTTCTCGGTGAACGTGAAATTGGTGTTCTATAGCACAGTCTGGGAAAAGAGTATCTGTAATGATCGGACTTTACTAATTTCAAAAAAGAAACTTAAAGCTTGTAGATATTAAAAAAACAGTTTACTAATTTCACACTTCAAAAAAGGAACTTTACAGTTGTAATATTTGTAGATATTCTAAAATTGGTCTGGGTACACGACGACAAATTTGTAAGATTTGAAAATTAGAGAAAATTAGAAAACTGTGATTTGTGAAATTAGCATCATGCGGACTTTTTTATGATAGTAAAATTTTAGACATATTATACTTTGTTTTATATAACATATGTATTATATATCAAAAAATCTATTTAAAATGTTACTAGGTGGCTTTTCCATGGAGTTACTTTTCCCGTTCAAATCTTTTTTATTTCAACGGTACCATTTTCCATCTCCTTATAGAATTAAAGTACTTACAGCCTTTAAATTATCACCTTTCACTCAGGCAAATTAAAATTATAATATTCATTAACCGATAATTCACCGATACTCGATAATAGTTTGATTATAGCCCTACTCCTCAAACGATTATTCCAGACATGCATATAGGCCGTGTTACCGATAATTAAATACGACGATAGCTGCTACGCTAGAACATTTCTAAGTCTTCGCGCTAGATGAGCCCAATCAAAAAAATGTGGTCGACTATCGTCGATTTTGGGAACAGCGATAATCGTTGGTAAAAAAAATTTAAGCGACGATGTTATTATTCGACGTTATTTATCATAAATTCAAAAAATATTTCATTAAATATTTAAAAAAATCGATGATGTCTTTATTATAATATTTTACGATAAAATACCATCAATATTTACCGTAATTAACAGTGTATCCACTGCTAATTTTTGTACTGGGAGCTAACCTACATGTACCTACAGTCTTATCACGAAATCAATGATAGTTTTTTTAACGCTTCTATCGGTAACTTATCACGCCAACATTTCGGAACTGGCGCCTGGTACATGCTATACCTATGCACTTTAAAGTTTACAGTGTAACTGCACAGTGTACCTGCACAGTGTACCTGTGCAGTGTACCTGCACAGTGTACCTGTACACTATACACTGTAGAGGTACACTGCATAGTGTACAGTGTACCTGAGACATGTCACCGGTACATTTTTCACTGTGCAGCTGTTTAGGGACTACTTGTGATTTCACAACTGATTTGGAAAATGAATTATATACGAGGCAAACAATTATACAACACATAACAATGGTTAACAATTATACAACACTTAACAATGGTTAACAATTATACAACACATAACAATGGTTAACAATTATACAACACTTAACAATGGTTAACAATTATACAACACATAACAATGGTTAACAATTATACAACACATAACAATGGTTAACAATTATACAACACATAACAATGGTTAACAATTATACAACACATAACAATGGTTAACAATTATACAACACATAACAATGGTTAACAATTATACAACACTTAACAATGGTTAACAATTATATATAGCACATAACAATGGTTAACAATTATACAACACATAACAATGGTTAACAATTATACAACACATAACAATGGTTAACAATTATACAACACATAACAATGGTTAACAATTATACAACACATAACAATGGCTAACAATTATACAACACATAACAATGGTTAACAATTATATATAGCACAAAACAATGGTTAACAATTATACAACACATAACAATGGTTAACAATTATATATAGCACAAAACAATGGTTAACAATTATACAACACATAACAATGGTTAACAATTATACAACACATAACAATGGTTAACCATTATCTATAACACATAATAATGGTTAACCATTATCTATAACACATAATAATGGTTAACAATTAAATACAACACATAACAATGGTTAACAATTATATACAACACATAACAATGGTTAACAATTATCTATAGCACACAATAATTATGTTAACAATTACTTATAGCATATTACAATTAGGTTAACAATCATCTATAAAACATAAAAATTTGGTTAACAATTTTACATATAACTTATAACAATTAGGTTAACAATCTATTATACATAACAATTAGGTTAACAATCTATTACACATAACAATTAGGATAACAATCTATTACTCATAACAATTAGGATAACAATCTATTACTCATAACAATTAGGATAACAATCTATTACTCATAACAATTAGGATAACAATCTATTACTCATAACAATTAGGATAACAATCTATTACTCATAACAATTAGGATAACAATCTATTACTCATAACAATTAGGATAACAATCTATTACTCATAACAATTAGGATAACAATCTATTACTCATAACAATTAGGATAACAATCTATTACTCATAACAATTAGGATAACAATCTATTACTCATAACAATTAGGATAACAATCTATTACTCATAACAATTAGGATAACAATCTATTACTCATAACAATTAGGATAACAATCTATTACTCATAACAATTAGGATAACAATCTATTACTCATAACAATTAGGATAACAATCTATTACTCATAACAATTAGGATAACAATCTATTACTCATAACAATTAGGATAACAATCTATTACTCATAACAATTAGGATAACAATCTATTACTCATAACAATTAGGATAACAATCTATTACTCATAACAATTAGGATAACAATCTATTACTCATAACAATTAGGATAACAATCTATTACTCATAACAATTAGGATAACAATCTATCACTCATAACAATTAGGATAACAATCTATTACTCATAACAATTAGGATAACAATCTATTACTCATAACAATTAGGATAACAATCTATTACTCATAACAATTAGGATAACAATCTATTACTCATAACAATTAGGATAACAATCTATTACTCATAACAATTAGGATAACAATCTATCACTCATAACAATTAGGATAACAATCTATTACTCATAACAATTAGGATAACAATCTATTACTCATAACAATTAGGATAACAATCTATTACTCATAACAATTAGGATAACAATCTATTACTCATACTTCAAAATTATTAAAATCTAGAGTTATTCTTCTGGTAAAAAACAACCAACATTGACTGAAATAAAGTTACAGTGGGGCCATCTAAGATTAGCAATCTTCTATGGCCCCACCATAACTCTACCCTGGGTAACACTAAAATCGTTAGGTAATTCTTAGATATCTGGATATTGGTCTTTAGATATATCTTAGTGTTTTATCTAGATTGGGGTAAGGTACGAGTTATTGGACAGTTCCACGTCATCGATCATGTTTTTTTTACATATAGTAATTATTATTATTTAAATTTATTAATTTAATGATCGATAATGTGGAACCGTCCGATAACTTAGAACTTACCCTATTTACAATATTATTCTAGTTTAATGGTTTAACTATTTGATAATATATATTTAGCTATCATTATAATGTCACTAAATGATATGCAGTAGAACTCCTCTATAGTGAATGTGTTATAGAACTACCCCGTATAGTGAACAAACTATAGAGGAGTTCACTATAGAGGAGTTCACTATAGAGGAGTTCACTATAGAGGAGTTCACTATAGAGGAGTTCACTATAGAGGAGTTCACTATAGAGGAGTTCACTATAGAGGAGTTCACTATAGAGGAGTTCACTATAGAGGAGTTCACTATAGAGGAGTTCACTATAGAGGAGTTCACTATAGAGCAGTTCACTATAGAGCAGTTCACTATAGAGGAGTTCACTATAGAGGAGTTCACTATAGAGGAGTTCTAACTGTAGTTCGCTATTGGCTAGCAGTTTAATCTATAATCTATTTTAATCCGTTCATGTGTACATTCTTTGTAAGTTTAAAATACCAAAGCTATATCTAAATACCACCAATCATAATAATAAATTAAATATCACATTATGTAAAATGTTAAATAATAAAAAACATACTTTCAAATGATAGTAAAGGGTGAGTTACGAATTATTGGTCGGTTCCACATCTTCGGTCATATAAGAAAAAAAAATATATAATTATTATTATTTAATTTTACTTCTTTGGTATCCAATTAAAATATGAATTAAATATAATTATTGTATCTTTTTTTCTTATATGACCGAAGATGTGGAACTGACCGATAATTGATGACTTACCCTAGTTTCACAATGGTATTTAAATATACCTTTCAATAAGTTTAAATTGCTTCTAAATACAGGCGTCACTCTATGAGGTACTATCAGTGAAACAAGTCACTGTGACTTCTTTCACTGATAGTACAGTAACACCCCTGAGTTATGAAGCACTCGAGTTATGGAGGACCTGAGTTATGAAATGCACTTGAGTTATGATGTAGTTTTCTTTGTTTAAAATATTAGAAACGATATATGTCAAGAATTTTTTTATAGTTATCCCTCAATGACCAAAGTTTTCTATTAATTCATAGAAAACTATCGAGAGCACCAGAGATATGAAGAGGGCTTGAGTTATGAAGGTACCAATACTTCATAGCTCAGGAGTTTCACTGTACTATCTATACTGTGACTCTTTTCTCTGATAGTACTATCTATACTGTGACTTTTTTCTCTGATAGTACATCATCACAGTGACTCTTTTCTCTGATAGTACTATCTATACTCTAATAATTATACCATTTCTTAACTATTAAATTCTCACCTAGTAATCACACATAGAAGTTCTCTGTGCTATGTGTTTAATTCACTTTGACACACTATGTCTTTAATTAACACTCTTGAACATAGTGAAAACTTGTAAGGTAAGTTCCGGGTTATCGAACAGTTTCACATTTTCGTTCGTGTAATGGAAATGTAAGATATTCATCATTTAACTTTTATTTTTATCGGTATCCATGATACCTGAAGGTATCATGGATACCGATCGGAAATGTGGAACTGTCTGTAACTTATTCGGTACATAAATCTATTTATTGGTACTATTTGGTACGAAAATCAATTTATTGGTACTATTTGGTACGAAAATCAATTTATTGGTACTATTTGGTACGTAAATCAATTTATTGGTACTATTTGGTACGTAAATCAATTTATTGGTACTATTTGGTACGTAAATCAATTTATTGGTACTATTTGGTACGTAAATCAATTTATTGGTACTATTTGGTACGTAAATCAATTTATTGGTACTATTTGGTACGTAAATCAATTTATTGGTACTATTTGGTACGTAAATCAATTTATTGGTACTATTTGGTACGTAAATCAATTTATTGGTACTATTTGGTACGTAAATCAATTTATTGGTACCATTTTAAAAAGTAGAAAAACAAGTACAAATCGGCCTAATTATTACAAATTAACTAATACTAATTATAAATAAGATCAATAAATATATCACAGGTAAATATATCAATCGGAAACAGTATTTTAAAATGTATAATAGACGGTAGGAGGAAAATAATCTCTTTTACATTTGCAGGATATAACTTAATGGAAATCTATATTATTTTATAATTGCTAATGGTGTGCCAGTCTTTTATTTCCTTTTTATTTCAGTTATATGGTGACTTTTATCTTAGATAGAATATCTATCAGTGTTTTTATTAATTATAATTAATATATCACAGCGTACAATATTTACCGGGCATAAAAATTGAACCTTTCTTTTGCTGTAAATTGCAAAAGATGATTGATATTTTAAATAAATAATTATTAAATTAAAATTTATTTCAATTTATAAATTATTTTATTACAATTGATTGATTTTAGTTAATTTCAAAAAAATTAGTAAAATAAATGAAAAATTTCTAATTGAAATAAAAATATTTAAAAATAAATGTGAAATATATATTTATTTTATGTATTTAATTAATTATAATAACTTCCTTTAAAGAGTGTTTATTTTTTACTAGACAATAGCGATTTAGTTCATTGTTAGGAACATCTCCTCTGTTACCATAGCAACCACAACACTATTTGAAATAAAGTCTACGGAAAGGTCAACTATTGAATAGTCAATAACTATTGAATTCAATAGTCAATAACTATTGAATTCAATAGTCAATAACTATCCAATAGTCTATAACTATTCAATAGTCAGTAACTATTGGATAGTTACTGACTATTGGATAGTTATTGACTATTCAATAGTTACTGACTATTGGATAGTTATTGACTATTGGATAGTTATTGACTATTGAATTCAATAGTTATTGACTATTCAGTATTCAATAGTTATTGAGTATTGGATTGTTATTAACTATTCAATAGTTATTGACTATTCAATAGTTATTGACTATTGGATAGTTATTGACTATTCAATTGAAATTTATTTTAATTAAATTATAATGTATTCCTACTTCTACAGTTTAAAATGTAATTTAATTATAAGGCTTTTTTAGTTACTAGGTAATATACTTTATTTAAAACCCTGGAAGATTATTATGGTGGGGCCATAGAAGATCAATCTTCTATGGCCCCACCATAACAACTTTTTATCTGGGTATAATCCCACCGAAAGATCTAGTACATAAATTGTAAATAAATATCAATTGCCTACTATAAATAAAAACACTAGTACCTATAATAATTAAAAAGAATCTCTATAAAATAATTAAAGATCATCCAGGTAATTTATTATGTATAAATTTAAATTACACTTTATATATAAATATACTGTATTATAATACCTATAGACGAGATAGGTGTACCTATCTATATATGTAATATACATGTACATATATAGGGTATTTTCTGAGTTATCGGACGGTTCCACATTTGCAAACATTAGAAATAATTTAACATTTCAACTCTCCTTTTTTTTATTTGGTCGATAATGTGTAACTGTCCAATAACTTGTAACTTACCCTATATTAATATGTATTGCTTTCCTAGTCTTTATTAAATAATATAGATGCATTATTTGTGCAAGCATATCGTGTAAAAAGATCCATTAGATCGTATTTATTTTTGTATGATATATATATCTATGAGTGTTAGATATCAGTGTTAGATATTTCTATGTAATAATTATCTATAGGTTAATTAAATATATCTATATAGAGAGCTATTGAGTAAAATGATAAAGTGTTCACGTGCCTTTCTTTTTCCTTAATTATTTTGAAAATTTTATAGTTTTTTTTTATAGGTAGAGTAAGGCTCCTCTATAGTGAATGTGCAGTCCTGAGCAAGAGAACTACTCCTGTATAGTGAACCAATTTTCTTTAGTCTACCTTGAAAAGCTATCAGTTTTAGAAAACGAATGGCCATTAATGGCAGACTATAAAGAAAATTTGTTCACTATACGGGGTAGTTCTCTTACTCAGGACTCTACATTCACTATAGAGGATTTCACTTTATAGTGTTTTTATAGGTTCTATAATTTAGCATTAATTACTATTGCTATTATAGTATTGAATAGCAATATTATTATATATCTACTAGTGTACTTCCCCGTTAAAAATAACGGGGCTTAATAGCAAAAAAAAAAATTTCATAAAAAATTTATAAAAAATAATACTATTCATAAATGATGTAAAATAAAATCTTAATTGAATGAAAATTCTAAATAACTTCAAAGCATTGAAAACTATTCAATAAAATAGCAAATTAATTAAATTTTTTGTTGAAGGAAAACAATTAATTAAAATATTTTATGCATTTTTTATATTCTTTTCTTTTATAACTATTTAAATATCAATTTACTAATTAATTAATAATATCGAAATATATTATGCCTACGATAAAAGAAATATTGGAAATATTATAGACTGTTGACAATATAAAAATGGTATATTGAAACAATTATGATTAGTGAATTTAATGGAGAAGAAAAATGAATTAAAATTATAGGAAATTTACTATCAATTATTGTACAATCATTAATAATTGATATTGTGGATCTTTTTACTTTTATGGTTTGAAAAAAAAAATTGCCCGTAAAAGTAAATCAAAAAATTGTACCGTGAAAGTAAATAAAAAATAATTCGGACCGTAAAAGAAAATCAGGAAAAATTTGTACCGTAAAAGAAAATCAGGAAAAATTTGTACCGTAAAAGAAAATAAGGAAAAATTTGTACCGTAAAAGAAAATCAGGAAAAATTTGTACCGTAAAAGAAAATAAGGAAAAATTTGTACCGTAAAAGAAAATCAGGAAAAATTTGTACCGTAAAAGAAAATAAGGAAAAATTTGTACCGTAAAAGAAAATCAGGAAAAATTTGTACCGTAAAAGAAAATAAGGAAAAATTTGTACCGTAAAAGAAAATCAGGAAAAATTTGTACCGTAAAAGAAAATCAGGAAAAATTTGTACCGTAAAAGAAAATCAGGAAAAATTTGTACCGTAAAAGAAAATCAGGAGAAATTCAGACCGTAAAAGTAAATAAAAAAAATTTGGACGGTAAAAGTAAATCAAGAAAAAATTCGGACCGTAAAAGTAAAAAATTCGGATTTAAATAAACAATTATTATAATTTTTTGGATAATTTATAAATACTAAGTATTCCATAGTAAAACCTGTGTCACACTTTTATGTAGACTTTTAAAGAAAAATTATTAGCACTGTTTAGCAGTTTTTTATCTGTTGAAACGTCAGAAAATGGGTTAAACAGTCATTCTATCAACAGCGCCTCATAAAGTTGGTGTAAATAAGAGAAAAATAAAAGAAACAGAAATTAAAAGGAAAAGTGATAATTGATACAGTTTACACTAATATTAATAATTCAAAAAAATATAGTTCAGATTTTTTGGGAAAAATAATTTTTGTAAATTTTTTGGTTGTCATGTATATGCATTTTTTATAATGCTATACCCATTTAATTAATTGAACACTCAATAAATGAGTAACAGATACTGTACTACTTTCTAGTGAAGATATTTCGAAGGATTACAATATATTCCTCATTACGCATAGAATTTAATGGAAAAGAGCCTATAGAATTTAATAGGTAGCATAAATCTCTCAAATCAATTCATTTTATGGGGGTTTTGAATTTATTGTTTCGTTCTGAGGGGAGATTGCAAGTTTTCTCATTTCAAAATGCGTCCCTGGTTGCTAGTTAGACCTTGGTACGTTCTAACTTTCTCCCCACTATAACTCTCCCTCAGTCTTCTATGGCCCCACCATAACTTGTCTCTCAATCTTCTATTGCCCCACCATAACTTTTCTCTTAATCTTCTATGGCCCCACCATAGCTTGTCTCTTATTCTTCTATAGCCCCACCATAACTTGTCTCTCAATCTTCTATAGCCCCACCATAACTTGTCTCTCAATCTCCTATAGCCCCACCATAACTTGTCTCTCAATCTTCTATAGCCCCACCATAACTTGTCTCTCAATCTCCTATAGCCCCACCAAAACTTGTCTCTCAATCTTCTATGGCCCCACCATAACTCTCTCTCAATCTCCTATGGCCCCACCATAACTCTCTCTCAATCTCCTATGGCCCCACCATAAGTAACATATAATGATATGCGAACCGTTTAAGCAAAGGCAAATAAAATACCACGGTTCAATTTATAGTTTTCTTTGTTTTCTCTAAAGAATACCGGCTGAGTGAATACCCATTTGAGTGCGTATGTATGTACGTACGTACGTACATACGGGATGAAAGGAACTAATTTCACGAATGAGGAGATGGGTAAATCGATTGATGTTCTACCTTATATGGGAGATACCGACCACTAAATATCTACCATCAAATTCAATGCAACTAGAAACACAAGAAAGGAGAAAAAAATAATTGGGTAAGTTACGAATTGTCGGTCAGTACTACATCTTCGGTCATATAAGAAAAAACAATATAAAAATTATTATTATTACACAGTGCTATTTAATAGTTCTTATATTATTTTTTCTTATATGACCGAAGATGCAGTACCGACCGATAATTCGTAAGTAACCATAGGTAAGAAATCGGTATTCCAATTGAAAATAATAAAAAAAAGATAATATTTTTCCATGTGAAACAAGGATCATATATTATTTATACGTTATATATTAATAATAGATAACGTCAATATACCTAAAGTTAATTACTTTCACTGGTAGAATTAAATATCCATATAATAATGTAAATATCTTTATAATAATGTAAATTAAATATCTTTATAATAATCTAAATTATATATCTTTATAATAATCTGAATTATAAATCTTTATAATAATCTAAATTATATATCTTTATAATAATCTAAATTATATATCTTTATAATAATCTAAATTATATATCTTCATAATAATCTAAATTATATATCTTTATAATAATCTAAATTATATATCTTTATTATAATCTAAATTATATATCTTTATAATAATCTAAATTATATATCTTTATTATAATGTAAATTAAATATCTTTATAATAATGTAGATTATATATCTTTATAATAATGTAAATTATATATCTTTATAATAATCTAAATTATATATCTTTATAATAATCTAAATTATATATCTTTATAATAATGTAAATATAACAATAAGACTGATTGCTACGTACATTTATATATTTATTTATTGTTACTATTAATTAATTCTCAGGTAGTAACTATTACAGGTGTATACAGTAATTAATATGATAACAGTGGTAAATACTCACTATTACTCTCTACTCACTACTACTCTCTACTCACTATTACTCTCTAACTCACTATCTACTCACTATTACTCTGTAACTCATCATCTACTCACTATTACTCTCTAACTCACCATCTACTCACTATTACTCTCTAACTCACCATCTACTCACTATTACTCTGTAACTCACCATCTACTCACTATTACTCTGTAACTCACCATCTACTCACTATTACTCTCTAACTCACCATCTACTCACTATTACTCTCTAACTCACCATCTACTCACTATTACTCTGTAACTCACCATCTACTCACTATTACTCTCTAACTCACCATCTACTCACTATTACTCTCTAACTCACTATCTACTCACTATTACTCTGTAACTCACCATCTACTCACTATTACTCTCTAACTCACCATCTACTCACTATTACTCTCTAACTCACCATCTACTCACTATTACTCTCTAACTCACCATCTACTCACTATTACTCTCTAACTCACCATCTACTCACTATTACTCTCTAACTCACTATCTACTCACTATTACTCTGTAACTCACTATCTACTCACTATTACTCTCTAACTCACCATCTACTCACTATCTACCTTCTCTTGTTAATTTAAATAATTCATATGCATTAGAACTAGACCGGGCACTCGGTAGAGCGCCTACCTTTGCCGCCGCTTTGAATAACCAATATTGAGTTATAAACGACCTTGACCTTTGACCGGATCACTCCCAAAACCTAACCAAATCGTTCCTGGACAATGACCAATCGTCCCACCAAATTTCAGACAATTTGGTTCAATACTTTTTGAGTTATGCGAATAACAAGATTACAAATAAATAAATGCCGTCTAAAATATAACCTCTCGCTCAAAGGTAATGAAATTACCAATCATTAAAATAGACAACAATAATATATTGCTTTTAACATGTTATTCCTTCACATTGTATATAACTTAATAGTAGTTAATTATAAATAGTTGCAAATAAATGCTACATATCACTGATAGGAATAGGTCCGTTTTGACGGCCCGTTACACTAGTACATCTAAGTTATATAGTAACTTACTTTATAATCATTACTGCAAACTGTGTTTAACTTGTACAATAAATCTATATCCTACTTTATTATCAATTATCGACCTTGACTATGCCATTTAAATAATCATTATGCCTTATTTTACCATGTCCTATTGATTATTAGGTTTGTGACAGTATGCTTTATAAATCATAAAGAATATCATAGACGGAGAGAATTAAAGAGTATTGAATGGTTCTACACCAGCGGTATATAGTATTCGATACCATTTCATTTCGTCTGTGATATTCTTAAGATCTATGATTTATAAAGCATATTGTCACAACCCTAGTTAGTATTATAATACATAGACTTACTGTGTGCATAGAGTAAAGGAGCAATTACCAGATTGAATACATGATGGAGATTTAGGTATGCTTTATTAAAGTAACGTATCGAAATATGAGAAATAAAACT
The DNA here is from genome assembly GCA_947561585.1 of Caprella mutica. Lineage (NCBI taxonomy): Eukaryota > Metazoa > Arthropoda > Malacostraca > Amphipoda > Caprellidae > Caprella > Caprella mutica. The sequence goes on along the minus strand of CANNZV010003938.1, from coordinate 8,400 downwards.
TGGTAAATATATTAATAGTTCTTAATTTATTACTTGTCACCTTGGCAAAATTGTGGAAAGTTATGTTTAGGTTTTTTTTTTATCATCTTGTTATTCACATAACTCAAAAATTATTCAACCAAATTGCCTGAAATTTGATGGAACGATTGGTCAATGTCCAGGAACCATTTTGTTGAATTTTGGGGGCGATTGGGTCAAAGGTCAAGGTCCATGATGAGGTCAAAATTGCACGAAGCGGCGGAAAATGTATGTGCTCTACAAGTGTCCGTTCTAGTTGTAAATATATCATTAGTTGTAAATTAATTAATAAATAAATTAAATAATTGAAAATCTGAAAGTTATATAAAATAACTATATTTTAACAATATTTAAATATTAAAATGGTTTAACTTATATAGATTAAATAAATTGGTTTCTATAGTAAAATATTAATTTAAACTATTCCACTAATAAAATTGATGACAGCTGAAGTGAATTAGATTTCATTTTATACATATGAAGTGTATAAAAGAAACACCATCTGCTAATTGAATTCAATCGGTTGTAACTATATCCATTTACAATTAATTAACGACTAGAAGTCTTAGCAATAGTCATGTAACATGTAAGAAACATGTAATTGAGGCAATAGTCATGTAACATGTAGGAAACATGTAATTGAGGCAATAGTCATATAACATGTAAGAAACATGTAATTGAGGCAATAGTCATGTAACATGTAAGAATGAGTATGTAACATGTAGGAAACATGTAATTGAGTTAATAGTCATATAACATGTAAGAATGCGTATGTAACATGTAAGAAACATGTAATTGAGGCAATAGTCATATAACATGTAAGAATGCGTATGTAACATGTAAGAAACATGTAATTGAGTTAATAGAAAACAAGTCGTGTAATGTTTATTTATATCTAATAAAATAGCATATGTTATCTAGCTGTGGAATAAATAAATTAATTTTAAAAAAATCACATAAATATATGTGGATTAAATAAATAAAAATTATAAAATATATATATAGAGATAGTAAATAATTAAATTTGAAATAAATTTAATAATTTCATAAAATAATAGTATATAAATATGGTAATTTATAATTTCTATATTGTACCATATTTTATAACATAAAATAAATTCTGAAAAATTGTATACTACCTTTAATTATATATATAATATAAAATGAATTAGCGGAATAAAAGATCTATTAAATGTACGAAAAAATGGATATGGAAATGATATATTTAAATGTAATCTTTTCAACTGCAATATACTATATCTAATTTTAAACAATTTATGTATATTCAGCTACGCAGTTATTTTACAAAGTGATAGTAATTTAATTAATTAATTTAAATAATTCTCTAACTAAATTAATATCATAGATTAGAATTATTAAATGGATTAAAAGAACATTCTTAACATTCTTATTAGGAACATTTAACATTTTTATCGAGTACATTAATTAGATGTTCAAAACCACTTATTGGACTGACACAGTGTCATTAAATTATATTATGACACAGTGTCATTAAATTATATTATGACACAGTGTCATTAAATTATATTATGACATAGTGTCATTAAATTATATTATGACACAGTGTCATTAAATTATATTATGACACAGTGTCATTAAATTATATTATGACACAGTGTCATTAAATTATATTATGACACAGTGTCATTAAATTATATTATGACATAGTGTCATTAAATTATATTATGACACAGTGTCATTAAATTATATTATGACACAGTGTCATTAAATTATATTATGACACAGTGTCATTAAATTATATTGTGACACAGTGTCATTAAATTATATTATGACACAGTGTCATTAAATTATATTATGACACAGTGTCATTAAATTATATTATGACACAGTGTCATTAAATTATATTATGACACAGTGTCATTAAATTATATTATGACACAGTGTCACTAAATTATATTATGACACACAGTGTCATTAAATTATATTATGACACAGTGTCACTAAATTATATTAAGACACAGTGTCATTAAATTATATTATGACACAGTGTCATTAAATTATATTTTGACACAGTGTCATTAAATTATATTATGACACAGTGTCATTAAATTATATTATGACACAGTGTCATTAAATTATATTATGACACAGTGTCACTAAATTATATTATGACACAGTGTCATTAAATTATATTATGACACAGTGTCATTAAATTATATTATGACACAGTGTCACTAAATTATATTATGACACAGTGTCATTAAATTATATTATGACACAGTGTCATTAAATTATATTATGACACAGTGTCATTAAATTATATTATGACACAGTGTCATTAAATTATATTATGACACAGTGTCATTAAATTATATTATGACACAGTGTCATTAAATTATATTATGACACAGTGTCATTAAATTATATTATGACACAGTGTCATTAAATTATATTATGACATAGTGTCATTAAATTATATCCCGACACAGTGTCATTAAATTATATTATGACACAGTGTCATTAAATTATATTATGACACAGTGTCATTAAAATATATTATGACTCAGTATCATTAAATTATATTATGACACAGTGTCATTAAATTATATTATGACACAGTGTCATTAAATTATATTATGACACAGTGTCATTAAATTATATTATGACACAGTGTCATTAAATTATATTATGACACAGTGTCATTAAATTATATTATGACAAAGTGTCATTAAATTATATTATGACACAGTGTCATTAAATTATATTATGACACAGTGTCATTAAATTATATTATGACACAGTGTCATTAAATTATATTATGACAAAGTGTCATTAAATTATATTATGACACAGTGTCATTATATTATATTATGACACAGTGTCATTAAATTATATCCCGACACAGTGTCATTAAATTATATTATGACACAGTGTCATTAAATTCATATTATGACACAGTGTCATTAAATTCATATTATGACACAGTGTCATTAAATTCATATTATGACACAGTGTCATTAAATTCATATTATGACACAGTGTCATTAAATTCATATTATGACACAGTGTTGTTACTGTAGAACTCCTCTATAGTGAACTCCTACTAGTTCACTATAGAGTTTACTTCATGGCAGACTATACAAAATATTATCTTTCTCTTTGAAATATATTAATTATACAGGTTATTTCATTTCTCATGACTCTAAAATCAGGATGGTTCACTACACATGACTTCACTATAGAGGAGTTGTACTGGTAGAACTCCAGTTTCATGAAATAGAACTATTTACTATATAGAGATTCATAGAAAACTTATAGTCATTTGTGGCAGACTGAACTAAATATGTTCACTATAGAGGTAAGTACACTATACAGGACTCTACTATAGAGGATGCTTCACTATGCATGAGTTCATTATAGATGATTTTTACTGTATATGATTCTATTGACACTTGGTCATTATATGAATCGGTCATATAAAAAAAAGGATCTTTTTTGGAATTAGGGCACATTGTATTTGCCGATTAATTTGCAAAGAATAAACAGATACAGGAATCATATATACAAGGCTACGACATATTGATTGAGGATGCTAAATAAATTATCCGTCTGTTTAAACCATCAACATGCAAACAATATTTGAACTAGCAAGAAAAGTGCATACAAAAGAAGAAGCAGTGAAATATTTACAAGAAAGAGGTATTTACATGTGGGATCATACAGTGGAATACAATCTTTGTCACAAAATTACAAGCATTTAACAGAGAATTTCAAGACATTGCAGACTTTTATCCAATAAATAATTAATTTTTATGTTTTTTTTTATTGTATTCGTACTAATCCTTAACTTAACCTTGTATATATGATACCTGTATCTGTTTATTCTTATTTATTCAATATGTGCCCTAATTCCAAAAAAAGATCCAAAAATAAAACCGCTATAATATATTTTATTTTCATTGGTATACATGATACCTGCAGGTAAGAGTATTTTAATAAATAAGTTTTTTAAATTTATTAGTTAGAATTAATTTTCGCAAATCCTTTATTAAATGGATGCTCTTTTAATTATTGATTATAATTTTCCGACTGTGTATTAAATTATAATAATAAACTAAGTTTCCATTCATTTTATAATTATGTCTCAATTCATTTTATAATAACACCTATTGAATATTTTACAACTATCAATCAATTTATAATAATTATTAATTAATTTACATCTATTAATTAATTTATATGCAATAATTAAATAATTGATCACTATTAATTAAATTACAACTATATTAATTATTTCATAATAAATCATCGATATCAGTAAAAAATTGACTACGAATTATACTATTCATAAATATAAACATACTTCCTTCCAAAGAAAATCTAACTTTTAACAATAATATTTTCTTGTTCTTTCACAGGGTATAAACATGTTCAAATTAGATGTATTGAAGGGAAGCAACAACAAGCTAGGTGTTGATGCAAAAAGCACGTATATACATACGTACGAAGCACATGTATACATACATAAGAAGCATATATACATATGCAAAAAGCATGTGTATATAAGCTATAGCTGTGACTCCATACTATTGCAATGATGACGGATGTAAATATTTTGATTTGAAAATTCAATTTCCACCAGGGAGAAAATTGGTTCGTGATTATGAAATATGTGTACTTATTTCGATACACTGAAATACTTATGTTAAAATGTGATATTATTTAGCTATACAACTATTTTTCAGAAGTTCGATGAGAGGTGTAAAATTTAATGGTAATTTTACTTATTAATTTAACCCTTCTCTAGATTTTAATGGAAGACGTCTAAGGTTTATTTCTATTTAATTTTATTATCATTTTTTATTGGATTGATTAAATTAAATCTATGAATAGAACAGATACAGCTCGTACAGCGGACGAAATTTAAATGGAACACAAATTATCCGTTCTACTGGTCATGCAGCTCCTACAACGACCTCTGTAAAATATATGGTATGACAAATATTCTATTCGTCTACCAGGTATCTAGTCAAGCATTAACTATATTCAGTGGTAGAACAATGTATTGTTTTTAGATTTTCAGTATTTTAATTTTGTCACCCTTTTCCTATACATTTTCCTAGATTAAAAAGAGGTGTATTTTTCCTATAGTAAATCTTATATTTCCACGTAATTTATATCTATATAGTTTCTAATATCGTTGTTGTTTTATTTTACATTAATATAAGTAAGTTGTATAATTATTATAATTTTTTATTTGATAATGACCCATTAAATACTGTTAAAGAAAACGTTCAAAATTCAATCCACAACTGATCTATTTCTCTGACCTTACAGCGACCACTAGATCTGTATAGCGACCTCTTTTTCATGTAAAAACTGTCGTTGTAGGAGCTTTACCTGTATAAAACTGACTAATTGATTTATTTCATCTGAAATTAATTGATTATCACGAACGGCCAAATGAATGAAGAACAATTTAAATAACTTGAAGGTTTATAGGTACACTTTTAAAGAACCAAGTTAGCGTAAATGGAAAAAAAAGCAAGCAAAAACATAGAAGAGCTGCTAATAGCAGTGGTACCATCAGAAAGTATCACATTAAGTACTTTTATGTTCATGAAGCAATTTCCTGTGTGTCTTCTTTTGTATTTATTTTCCTCTTTGCGTCGGCCAGTTTTCTTTTTTCGAACCAGAAGCAAAGGTCGAATCCTTTACTTCTATCTCTACCTTTAGGTTTCCGTCAAACATTGCACTAGTTTAACTGTACACTGAAGAGGGCAGAGTGTATGTTAAATCTTTATCTATCAGTCAGTCTACAGTAGAAACTCCCTATAATTTAATTCGTAAATGTAGGGAAGAAATCCTTTAGTCACTTTCCATGAAGTTATAGCGGACAATGAAGTTATAGCGGACAGGTCCCGACATATTCACTTGGAAGCCAATTGCCCAGAATTCAATTCTAATAAGTGATCCAATTCGATTTTAGGAGGATTCTTGATGACCTCGAAAACGCTGCTTTGTCCCAATCACATTTTGGTAAGGAGTTCTTTTGAGCTGAAGATGGTGACTATGAACATTAGTCTGGACTGAAGCGAATTCAGAAGACGCTTCTAGGGGATTTAAAATCACTCACCGAACTGTTCCGAAGAAACCCCATGTAGACAAAGGTTTGAGTGACTACTATCGGAGAAAAGAGTCACTGGGATGATGTACTATCAGAGAAAAGAGTCACTGTGGTGATGTACTATCAGAGAAAAGAGTCACTGTGATGATGTACTATCAGAGAAAAGAGTCACTGTGATGATGTACTATCAGAGAAAAGAGTCACTGTGATGATGTACTACCAGAGAAAAGAGTCACTGTGATGATGTACTATCAGTGAAAAGAGTCACTGTGATGATGTACTATCAGAGAAAAGAGTCACTGTGATGATGTACTATCAGAGAAAAGAGTCACTGTGATGATGTACTATCAGAGAAAAGAGTCACTGTGATGATGTACTATCAGAGAAAAGAGTCACTGTGACGATGTACTATCAGAGAAAAGAGTGACTGTGATGATGTACTATCAGAGAAAAGAGTCACTGTGATGATGTACTATCAGAGAAAAGAGTCACTGTGATGATGTACTATCAGAGAAAAGAGTCACTGTGATGATGTACTATCAGAGAAAAGAGTCACTGTGATGATGTACTATCAGAGAAAAGAGTCACTGTGATGATGTACTATCAGAGAAAAGAGTCACTGTGATGATGTACTATCAGAGAAAAGAGTCTGTGTGATGATGTACTATCAGAGAAAAGAGTCACTGTGATGATGTACTATCAGAGAAAAAAGTCACTGTGATGATGTACTATCAGAGAAAAGAGTCACTGTGATGATGTACTATCAGAGAAAAGAGTCACTGTGATGATGTACTATCAGAGAAAAGAGTCACTGTGATGATGTACTATCAGAGAAAAGAGTCACTGTGATGATGTACTATCAGAGAAAAGAGTCACTGTGATGATGTACTATCAGAGAAAAGAGTCACTGTGATGATGTACTACCAGAGAAAAGAGTCACTGTGATGATGTACTATCAGTGAAAAGAGTCACTGTGATGATGTACTATCAGAGAAAAGAGTCACTGTGATGATGTACTATCAGAGAAAAGAGTCACTGTGATGATGTACTATCAGAGAAAAGAGTCACTGTGATGATGTACTATCAGAGAAAAGAGTCACTGTGACGATGTACTATCAGAGAAAAGAGTGACTGTGATGATGTACTATCAGAGAAAAGAGTCACTGTGATGATGTACTATCAGAGAAAAGAGTCACTGTGATGATGTACTATCAGAGAAAAGAGTCACTGTGATGATGTACTATCAGAGAAAAGAGTCACTGTGATGATGTACTATCAGAGAAAAGAGTCACTGTGATGATGTACTATCAGAGAAAAGAGTCACTGTGATGATGTACTATCAGAGAAAAGAGTCTGTGTGATGATGTACTATCAGAGAAAAGAGTCACTGTGATGATGTACTATCAGAGAAAAAAGTCACTGTGATGATGTACTATCAGAGAAAAGAGTCACTGTGATGATGTACTATCAGAGAAAAGAGTCACTGTGATGATGTACTATCAGAGAAAAGAGTCACTGTGATGATGTACTATCAGAGAAAAGAGTCACTGTGATGATGTACTATCAGAGAAAAGAGTCACTGTGATGATGTACTATCAGAGAAAAGAGTCACTGTGATGATGTACTATCAGAGAAAAGAGTCACTGTGATGATGTACTATCAGAGAAAAGAGTCACTGTGATGATGTACTATCGGAGAAAAGAGTCACTGTGATGATGTACTATCAGAGAAAAGAGTCTCTGTGATGATGTACTACCAGAGAAAAGAGTCACTGTGATGATGTACTATCAGTGAAAAGAGTCACTGCGATGATGTACTATCAGAGAAAAGAGTCACTGTGATGATGTACTATCAGAGAAAAGAGTCACTGTGATGATGTACTATCAGAGAAAAGAGTCACTGTGATGATGTACTATCAGAGAAAAGAGTCACTGTGATGATGTACTATCAGAGAAAAGAGTCACTGTGATGATGTACTATCAGAGAAAAGAGTCACTGTGATGATGTACTATCAGAGAAAAGAGTCACTGTGATGATGTACTATCAGAGAAAAGAGTCACTGTGATGATGTACTATCAGAGAAAAGAGTCACTGTGATGATGTACTATCAGAGAAAAGAGTCACTGTGATGATGTACTATCAGAGAAAAGAGTCACTGTGATGATGTACTATCAGAGAAAAGAGTCACTGTGATGATGTACTATCAGAGAAAAGAGTCACTGTGATGATGTACTATCAGAGAAAAGAGTCACTGTGATGATGTACTATCAGAG